>JBCAUJ010000024.1:2141866-2181797 GCA_038406275.1 Cataglyphis albicans
ATATAAAGCAATGGTTAAAAAAAGTATTTGTGTATTCTATCCTTTAGAATAATTAAAAAAAAAAAAATATATATAAGAAATTTTTTTTTACTAGAATACATTTCATTGCATTTGCATTAACATAGAAAATAAAGGATTTTATAATATATTTCTTCTTTGTATAAAATTATCTCAAGAAAAAAAGAAAAAAGATAGAGTACTCAAAAAAATACCATTTTTATCCATTCTATATAAAATTATTTTATGTATAGATTATATATATAAATGTTTTACTTAACAGGCAAAGTAGATACTACACTATGAGGCGTTGTTGGTCGAGAACCAGCAATAGAATGTGTCGTTGATGCATTTAGAGATTGCATTGTACCAATCTAAAAAATAATAAAATTTCAAATAACTTGGCAACTCATAACAATCCTTTGTCATATATATGATTACAATGCAATTAATATGATAAAGTAAATATATCATACCCGCAAATGAGCAAGATCTTCTAATCTTGTTAAATCGCGTAATTCAAGATATAAAGAATACACGATAAGCCAACCATATGCAGAAATGCAAATAAATATTGTCCATAGGAAACATATCAAGATATTATAAGCAAATATCATATCATTTACAATGCTAAAAAATATAAAAGCAAATAATCTGAAAAGAGTGAATACAGCGAAACTATATAGCCATGGTATTATTTTCTTTTCATGTTCTTTCCGTAGAGCTGTGATTAACATCAAAGAAGTTACAAAGACGACTATTCCACCCAACATGGAAAACAATGCAAATACGATCAACGCATTACGAACTGAAAAAAAAAATAGATCAATAATACATATTTCTATGAATTATTTGAACAACTTTTGAAATTATTTCTGTTTATATATTGTTATATCATGTTTAAAATTAAAAATTATATTTACCATGTTGATTGCCCACATAAACAAATTCATATGATATAATGTAATATCCATAATGTGTGGAACCAGGCGCAGCTTGTGACAAACAATAGATATCAAAAATAGCTGTACACACTGTGAAAAAGGCTAGACACTGAAAAAATATTTCATATTTTTTAAACACTTTTCAAAACAAATGTTATCTTCATTAAATACATACCAATGAAAATATAGCGGTAAACATAGCACCCCTTTGAATATCGAGTATAAAAGCATGTGTTAGTCTCGTTTTCTGATACCATGGAATTTTTACGCTGCGAACAGACCTTGACGATCTGAGATTTGCACTGCTGCGAGTAGTTACATGAGAATAAACAGATGGTGTTCCCATGCTGGGAGACTTCTTTCCATAATGCATCTTGACTCACTTGCAAACAAAATCAAGGCCAATTAATCAAGTATCACATATAAGATATTCATTGATTCAATAATTTATTTATACTTACAAGTTATAGAGATGTATAAACAACAATGCGACAAGTTTCTTTATAAGTTGTGCGTGTGTTATCGATGATATGTATTTAATAATATATAATTCTCCTGGAGTACACACATATACACGCACACATCAAATAAATAGAACAGCAAATGATGCAAATGCTCAAGCTTGCTTCTGCATGGGTTCATATATTTCATTAATAATTACATTACGCCCATAAATGCAATAATAACGATTAGATAACAGTGACATAAATTTAATTAAAACAAATTTATATGGATATACTCACAATAAAATTTCAGGGATTAGGAATTTACGATTTCTAATATTGCACGAAACGTTTACAAATTATATACACATATTTCCATATGTATGTATTCACTTATTCAACTTGCATTACTCGTAGTATATTGTAAAACTTTCGTGTAAATCACACACGCAATGGACACGCCTTGTCAAATATTCAAAACGTTGTTACACCTATAGTATAATTGTGTATGTATCACCACTCGTTTGTATGCAATCATTTCTGAGCAAGGCTAAAGAGTATTAAATAGAATGGAAAGTCTATCGTATAATATTACCTTGACACTCCAGCCATTCCTTGCTATGGATTAATCGTACATCGACCAATCACGTTACGAGTAACGCGTTACTTTTCAGTTCTGGAAGAATCTCGACATTCGCGGTAATAGCCGTAATGACGCTATCTCGATTGTCGCATTCATTTTCGGAATATATACAAGCCGAGGGGTGAATGCGACGAATATAAATAATGTAGTGTGCATCTAATGTGCATTTTAGTTAAAAAGTCGTTTAATAATTAACGATTTATCTATATGTGACGTAACGTCGCGTGCCGTACGTTGCGAATCATACTCGCCCGATAAAAAATTGTGCCTTAAAAAATTCGTGACATTTTAATCGCTCGAATTGAGTGAAAGACAGGGGTTTGTTGTTACCTGTGAACGAGGACAATAGGGTAGGAACTCGCAGTTTCTCGGTGTTTGTAATCAAAAGAATTAACGCAATCTATTATCCGAGAGAGAAAGAGTACTCGGTGATGTTTTACGAAATGTCAAATTCCACCATGACAAGACTGTACGCGCTAGTGTTGTGAGTACTATTGTGCTATGAATGTCAATCCAGTTTGAGGTTAAATCCCACAACACTTCATGTATCTCTCATTTTATCCTGCCTGCATTGGACAATAGAATCAAATGTGCTAAGGCCAGCCTCTAACTTGTCTATCCTTTATGCCAAAGGAATGGTATGATGATGCAGACTGTTGGCAAATAGTTCTTGTACATTGTGGTGATCCATTTTGGTGCATCGTCTATATGCATTGATGTGTGTATACCATTTGTGTGTTATGTTCCAATCTGAGTGAATAGAGAACGTAGAATCATGTAAGTGTACGTCCATCTATGTAGCAACTAATATAAACTAATATAACATCCCCTCACATATATAAAAAAAATTTTAAACAATATTAAGAATATATAATAAAGAATAGAGACTTTGTAGCAGTATTATTTGTAATAATGTATGTGTTTCTTACAGGGCAGATCGGGATTATGATATGGGCCCTGCAACAGAAATGATGGTAAATGATTTTGATGATGAACGAACATTGGATGAAGAAGAAGCGTTAGAAGGTAGTGAAGATTCTCACAACGAGTTGTCCAATTTGCAAAAGGTATATCTCCGCTGATATCTGAGATTGTGCACTTTGCATATATGTATACACATTTGTCACTCTGTAACAAAGTTCTGATCCCGACTATTCTAGGATCAAGCCTGAGAAATGAAAAAATCGAGCCCATAAATAATTACAATTATGATAAGTTTCTGCAACACTTTGGACTCAAAGTGCGTTCTCGTAGTGAGATTCCATGTTTAGCCAGTAAAATATGCTTGATGTAATAATGATCTATTTTTCTCTGTCTCCTCGTGTAAGGAAGGTGACATGCCACTGAAAGATCTACTTGCCATGTACGGGTACGGTGATCCCTCAACGGAGAACTCGAACAGTTCCGATCATATGTTACTGCCATCTGGAAGTGGTGATCCTGAGACCGAGGAGCGTTATTCGGATAAAGGTGACAACGATGCGGACGACGACGATGATGACGACGAGGCCGATGCGGCTAGCAACGAACCGGATCTCAAGCAATTCTATACAGAAATGTTGGTGAAAGGAAAAGATAAGGCATCATCATTATCAGGATCAACAATGAAAAGCAATAACAGTGATGGAGTAGGCAGCAGGGACAACAGAAAGCGTAGGATCGACGATGACGAAGATGATGATGAAGACGCCGAAGCTGAGGAATGCTCGATGACTGGCACTCGAAGTGGAAACGGAAAGAAAACTAGATCGTCGCCTACGATAGTGAACGTTAATGCCGTTACATGCGACGGTATAGTTAATTTAGGTACAGCCAGTGCTGCCGAAAGTATTGTCGAAGAAAGTAGCGCAAGTGGTGCGATTGATGGTCCAGAAGATAGGATAGTCAGTGCGGGAATAGGCAGTGGCAGTTCGAGATTATTACGAAGTGTTTCGAGGCCGCAAAGCGAGGAAGAAGAGGACGATTGCGACTACAGTCCGGATGAAGAAGAGTGGAAGAAGACAATCATGGTTGGCACTGACTACCAAGCAGCAATACCAGAAGGCCTATGTCGTTACGACGATGCGTTGCCGTACGAGAATGAAGATAAGATGTTGTGGGATCCCAGTCATATATCCGAAGAAGATACGGAAGAGTTTTTGGAACGCGCGCAACTTCCGGCCGTAAAGGGTGGATCATTACCGGCTGGATCTCATATTAGAGATGACGAGCAGGCCTTGTATCTTCTACTGCAGTGTGGTTACAATCTCGATGAAGCATTGCGAAGACGTCGAATGAATGTACTTCCTCCTACGGATGCAGTGAGTCTTTGGTCAGAAGAGGAATGTCATAATTTTGAATCCGGATTGCGCGCTTATGGGAAAGATTTTCATCTTATACAAAAGAATAAGGTTCATAATAATCAAAACTTAATGTTTTCACAACAGAATTGAATGACAAATTATTACTATCATTGTATCTATAGTAAAATGCTACGAATATTATTTTTTTTTGCATATAAAGGAAAAAAGACATGAAATGAATAATATTTATCACATCATACAAAATTAAATTCGTACAAATTATTATAAATTGTTTAGAAATTATTGAGATATTTTATTGAGTGATTAATGATGAGTTGTATTACAAGTGACTTATAGTAAGAGAGTTTTTTGTTTTGTTTGTAGGTGAGAACGAGATCTGTCGGAGAGTTAGTGCAATTTTATTACTTGTGGAAGAAAACGGAGCGGCATGACATATTTACGTACAAAGCTCGATTAGAAAAGAAAAAGTATGCTCTGCATCCTGGTATCACGTGAGTATTTTCTTTATCATAATGAAGCTTTATACCAAAACAGAAAATTTTATAATGGAAATATCACATATGATTGCAACTTATTAAAAAATTGAGCCTGATACAATAATATTTTATAGTACACCAATTAATACACTTTAAAATGTAATAGTTTTTGTTAATCCAATTATTGCAAGCATGAATGACAGAACTATTAAATCGCAAGCAGGGACTATATGGACCGATTCCTCGAGGAACAAGAGGGAGTGCGAGACCGTAGCAGTTCGCCTAACGTCCATTGTTTGCTGTATGGTGACGCTAAACGGCAAAGATCTAGCACCAACGTGATTAATAATGACGAATCCAAATCGACAGAACCTTGGGATGGAAACGCAGTCGACCCGTTGGCAGAGATCAATGGTCCAACGGCGCCGCCACCACCACCACCTCCACCGCCACCGCCCTTGGTAACATCGGCCGCAGTTACCATATCTTCGTCCATGTGCAATTCCAGCGCTTTAACTACACCGACATATTGTTCGTCGTCAATTCGTCATCCAGATTGTCCTTCGTCCGAATCGGGTTGTGCGCTAGCAGAACGCTGGAGCGACCTAGCGTCTCGAAATCAGCCTACCTCCTCAGTCATCACGACGATAACGATCAGTACTACCACAGCTACTATGTCTACAACAATGGTTACAGGCCTCGGTTCGACAAATACAGTTACTACTAGTTCTATCGCCTCTGTCCCTGCGGTCTCCAATAATTACTATCATCAGCGAGTAACATCATCTAGAAGCAATGATTCCCACGATACACCCTCACCTGAGAACATTTTACCTCATTTGCCCCCTTAGCGTCTAATCCGACCTTCAGGTGTTCAGCCTGAAAGGCGGCGGATGTCTTTACGCGGTGTGCCTAACTCGGCACTCACATCATCACTCACATCGCTAATGTCTTAACGCATAATAATATTCATTAATATCAAGGATTATATTTTTATACTATATCGTAATTATTCATTGTCCTTAGCACGTGAGTGCGTAATGTTATATATAGTGATGCAGAATTTGGAATGTACATTTGCGAGGAAAAGAGACTAGAGTATATATATATATATATATATATATATATATATATGTATATATATATGTTATAAGATTCAAGATAAAAATTAAACATAATTAACTGAGCGAAAAACGGGAATTACTGTAGCTTTCTCTATTTTTCTTCTTCCCGTTTCTGAAGAAATATTTCTAGAAAAAAGATGTATTTCGATTGAAATTAATATCTCGGTTGAAACTGTAATAGTTATTCACAGTCAGTGGATTGACAGAGAAATGAAACGGCATCACATGCACCATTATTGTAATTAATGTGTAATTCACAATTTATCCAAAGCACATCTCTGTCTTTGGATTGGCAATAAATTTGTAAAAGACGAAATCTCGTGGAACTTGTCAGTTCAAACCAAAATAAATAAAAAATAATAAATGTTTAAATGATAAAATTTAAATGAAAGTCAATAAAAACAGTTGTTATTATTTTCATGTAAAAGATACGCGTAAATAGCTAGATCCTTAATAAATAGATAGATAAATAGATAGATCCTAATAATTCGTTTTGTCCTTCGTTAAGTAGTTGGCTGTGTATAAAATCATATATTTTGTATTTTGCACATTTTTCTTAGAAACTATTTAAGAAAAACATGAAGTCTTTCTTATTTACTTTCTAAATATACACATTACATTATGTTTAATCATTCATAAATAGTGATGATATAAAAACATAGGCTAAATTAGAAAAAAAATAGTTAAATATGTTTTTTATGTTTCTTTAACTTTTTTTCCTCTTCCTTTCCCTTTAAATATTAGATATAGACTATTTTAATACGATTATAATTCTCATATTGCGTTGTGCACAGTAGAAAAATAATATATTTATACGATACATATATGATTGGTTAGTACCAATTAGTTGCGACATGCATACAAATGTTCAATTATACATTATATATATATATCACACACATTTTGTACAATTTTGTACCAAATTTAAAAAAATGATACATGATACAAAACACAGTCACAAATATTAGAACTATATGTTCATTTTCACTTTATATATAGGAATGTTAAGAGAGATAAACTCTATTCCAAAGTGATAATCTATATATTAAGATCTAATTATAAAACAGTTTCACAAACTTTACCGAAATTGTGCCGAGTCCAACGATTCGACAACTGTCTTGAGCAATTTCCCCATCAATGGTAAGAATTGCACGCTGCTAACATTCGTTTTGAAAACACCAGTTGTAAGGATACTATCATCAAGTCTTTTCTCTGGTGTCTCGGCTTGAATTTCTTCCATTGAAGAGTCTTCGTGATCGGGTGAGCACACTGGCGCTTTGTCAATGGTACTGTCCTTCTGGAGTCTTGCCGGTAAATTCATTTGTGTTAGATCACTGGTATCCTGAATTGTCCTGGAGCTCCGTGTATCCACGTCTATTAAGGAACCCTTCACCTGCCAGATATCTGGTGTGCCGCGATGCTCGAGAAAATCGAAGAAGACCCCCAACTCCGTAGCAGTCTCTCGCGCTATAAGTTGACGATCTCGCAATGCAAGTCTAGGACTCTTTACACCTTCCAACGCTTGAGACAATATCAGAATAAGATTGATTTCCAATGCCAGACGTGTATTGTTCTCGTCCATGGACTCGAACCACGGATCGCAGAACCGATGATTTCTTGCTATGATTGGACTACCGTTGCCGCCGGTGCCGCTGCTCTTCGCGACGTGTCTACCAGTCGCCAAAGCGGTCGCTCTCGAAAGAATAGTGTTTTCACATATCAACGGATCGTACGGACGACGTACGAGTCTCGGACTGCTAAGTAATGGTACGGTGACATCCAGGCCACTTACAGGGTACCCCAGAAATTCTCCGGAACCGATGTTAGATGTCGACGTTCTGGAAATTGAGCTCGAAGCGTGAATGATTCTTCGTAAATCCTTGCTCGTGTGCATACGCCGGAGATTGTCTGGTGCGGCACGTTCCCATTCCTTCTTCGCGGAATCCGTTTTATCTTCGCGTCCAGTTGTGTGCGGGATTAAAGACGCGGGCAACGAAGTAACGGATTGTGAACGTGAGTGAAGAGCCTGTGTGAATAATTGCGTTGAACTGATGATTGTGCCGTAGGTGAGCCGAGGACCGGAACTCATGCTCATCTGCGGTGGGCCGAAATTCATTTCGGCCATCGGTGTATACCAATAATCCTGAGTGTATATTGTGTCCACAAGGGTGTTCAATTTTGGAGAGAAATGGACAAAAGTTAGCGCACAGGTCGTGTTTATGACAATCAATTTGTTCACGAGAAGCTTCAATTCGCCGCTAGGCAATCGATTGTCGCAGGACTCAAGCTCCTCGGCGCTTTCCACGCTAATGCCATCAATGATAAACTTAAGTATCCGTGGTCTTAACAACAAGTTCACCGTACTATCGTACACTAGATATGTGCATTTGATTAGAGTTTCACGGACACTTGGCTGGATCGCGTTCCAAACATATGTTTGCGTAGCTATAGCATGTATAAGAGCAATCAGCGATTGTATCAGATCAGCGGCCAACAAATCGGCAGTGTGTCTCAGTAAAGTGGAGACAACCATTAACTGATGTTCATGAGAGTTTAAGAAAAGGATTACATGATTGATGTACACCATGTGCGTCTCGCTAGTCACCAAACCTATTAGGAACTCCAAGCCCAGGGTATACAGCGGCCACCAATCCTGGCAACGCCATCGACCGTTCGCCGAATCGACATACAACGAGTCGAGCATACTGTTGGCGATGTCTTCTGGCGGGATCAGACTGAGCCAGAGTTTCGCGATATCGTTGTCGCTGATAGGGTGCGGACAGTACGGCGAACGCGATATGACACCCAGCAAACTCAAAGCTGCTATACTGAATTTAAGATAAGGATACTTCTGTAGCGTGTAACCGACACATGCCATCAATTCAGGTACCATTTGACGCAGCTGTACGCAACTGGCTCGTAGACGATGCTTGAAATTTGCATTACGTTCGACATACGATCGTAACAACTGCGTCACCATGCAGACAGCTAATGTCGCCGGTAAACTTTCCCGTATACCACGGAGGGTCTCCGCGCTGAAATAATCAGCTTTTTTTTGCGGATCTTTCTGCTCGGTCTTAATGAGATCGATAGAGATTTGTTGCTTTCGACGTTCTAGCTGAAAGGCAGCTTCCTTCAGTTCTTCTAATTCGCAAATAGCGATCGTGCAGGAATGCGCCAAAAGATACTCTAGGCTCGCTGAATCTTCGGCTAAGGTACTTTTCACCAATTGTACGCATCCAAGTAGTAACGAGATCATCGTTTGGCGCAGGGCCTTTCCGAAGCCACGATAAGTCTGCGCTATCTCTTGCGTGAGCTGTGACAGCCTAGTTTTGAAAATCCTCGAGTCGCCAACGCACATCTGTTTCCAAGAAGTGATGCATCTCAAAGATAAAGAGGCCAGTAACATAGGAATTTTACCGCTACTGGTATCATTGGATTCTTTCACTCGCTCCAATAAAGAATCCAGGGCCAGCTGAGTCAGAAGATGTGCCTGCGTTACGTTAATTGGATAATGTTTAGCCGTTCGATCGTCAGTGAGCATGACAATAAAATGATACCAAGACTCTAAATTAATTTCATATAACGGATCGACGGTTTTGTCCTGTTTTATATGCTCTTCTTTAGTACTCTCATTTTCGCTGTTTGTAACATCGAGGACATATATGGCTAATTTCTTCCAATGATCTTTAGTTTTGTCCAAAAGTTCTTTTAGATTTTTTGAGAAATTATCTTCGAGTAACGGACTTTTATATAATTCTAACGTAATTACATCTAACAATTGGGAATAACCTTTTACACCCGGTACCAGAGGTTTGAAAAGCGGCGCGAATAGATGGCTCCAGAATTTCTCTCGCTTCCGGAAGAAATTGACGAGAATTTCGTTTCTGTAATACCACATGGCACGTAATACCGCCATTGTGCTGTCGTATAATTTGTCGCACACAATGTCACTTTCTTTGTACATTCGTTCTAAATATGAATCCAAGAATTGACTGCAGCCCTCCGTAAGAAACTCATCGGCTGGACGCGGGAAAATTCTCTTGCGTTCCGCTTGATGCATAATGTTGAAGAGGGCTTCCGTCAAACCGGGCTGTTTTTCCAGGCATACGGCGACCAATTCCAGAATAGCGACTTTTACTTCAATCGCGCATGTCGGTAGCGTCAATCGAAATGCGAAAGTTTCTCGTATAGAGGTACCATCCATCCCCATACAAACGAGTAAAGACATAGAAAATTCTTCCGCAAACTTCTTCAGTAATCTAACCGCCATTTTTTGCAATGAAGGACTAAACCAAACATACAAATAATTAACAATGGTCGGCACTATGAGAAGTCCATTAGGTACTCTTGGAGAGGAATACAAAGCAATCTCGAGAGGTGATCTATCACTCAATTCGAGACCCAAAGACTTTCTAAACATTAAGAGGCGATTGACTATCGACAAGGCTAATTCTACAGTTTTGGTAGTCTTGAATCCTTTTCCACTAATCCAATCAGTCTCCGTGATCATTTTATTGTGTAATGTGCGTTCGCCTGTTCGGAGTAGTTTCAACAATGCGTGACGTGGCTCTAAGTAAAGCAGACTATATACTACAACAAGTTGCAACTCATTGCGGATATCATTCTTGGATAGAGTAGATTCTAGAGCCCGATGAATGCAGTACATGCTTTTCAGCCATAAATCAATTCTTTCTGCGTTGGATTTAAAATACCATGAGTCCAACTTAGGTAAAACAGCTTGTAAGAGAAACACCATACCTGGTATCTCAATGGTATACATAGCCTCTTTACTGTGCTTGGAGATTAGATAATTGTATAAGGTATCTAAAAATGCGCGTAGAATAGGGTAAGTGTGTTCGATAGTTTCTATTCCTGAAAGCCACGACGCAATAAGACCACCGTCGAAGGAGATTGCTTCAGCGAAGTCTACCGGTTTCTGATACCAATTATTGAATTTCGGGTAAATACCCAGGCGCATACGTGAGAGAATATCTTCGGGATATCTTAAAACCAATTTCGATGAGATACCGATGCACACGGCGACAATTTTGTATAAATTTGTTGGTAGAACCGGATATGAAAATCGGTTAATGATTTCGAAACTCAGCTCTGTGGGAATGACAATGCTTGATGGTATTTCAATGTCTTTGGCCAATAACGCTTCCAATAGTTTAAGACCATGACAAACATTTTCCGGTAAATCTGTCTTCACCACGCTGATATTCGTAATTCCGCCATCGGCTTGAGAAAATAACTGTTCTATTTTGTGATGTAAGGCATTCCAGTAACTCGCTTTTGTACGAAATAAAACCACTTCTTTCTCTGTAGATAACACGGCAATATTCTCACGTGCACAATTACTCGGTATAGTAAACGAGTTCTTCTGAATTATACAATCCGCTTTGTATGGCTGTAATGATTTACTATGATCTCTTTGACGGGGAAGCTCTATAGTCACTGTTTGTAGATTATCCAATTCCAATGCAATCTAAAATAAAAAACAATAATTGTAGCATGTAATATTAAATATTTAATATATAATGAATTGAATATATATTAATATCATATATTACCTTCTTGGCACTTGTAACGGTCGTGGATGCAAGACCAATAGCTATACTAGTTAAAGGTTCAAACTTATAGGGATATAATTCTACAGCAACTTTATAAATCGGCCATAAACCATCGTTTGGTTCATTCCAAAATCTAGTTGCGCATTCTGGGAATTTGATTGTAGCAGCCATGGCATCGAAAATACCATTTAAAGCACTTAGCCGATCTTCATCGATAAAAGCGCACAGCAAAGTGAGAAGATTATAAACGCTGCTTCGCACAATTTCAGCATAGAAAGTCTCTTCTTGAAAGATTTCGCAGTTCATTAAATCTTGTAAATAATGAAACACATCGAGTTGTATGGCTTTAACACCAAATGGTCTGAAGCGATTTAATGTGTCTATATTATCCGGGTCAATCGCATAATTTGCTAACATCCAAGATAGAAGCAGTGGTCCATCTTGTGGTGAATTTTCACGAATGCATTTATGTTCAAAGATTTCTTGCATACTGCTTCTGATGCCATCTATCCAATCTTCCATAGCAGCACTGAAACAATACATATAAAGCAAGAAAATAAAAAAAAATACATACAAATAAGATTATTTATATTAAAATCATTTAAAATATAAAATCATATATATATATATATTTTTTTTTTCTTTAATAAAAAATTTTTTATTATTAATTTAATGTTAACTTACTGCTTTCTCACATCCAATGCTACAAGTAATAATCCTACTTGACTATATTGTATCTCTTCAATTTTTTTAATGATAGCTTCCTTATCTTCATAACTTTTTGTACTTGCTAATCGTCTAGGTTCACCCTAAAAAATTTTATTAATATGTATTTGAATAAAATTTGTTCTTAATATAAAATATAAAGTATAAAATAATAATAAAAAATTTTTAAAAGTATGTGTCTTACCCCAATGCTTCCATAAAACTTAACAAAATCATAATCAGCAATATGTACATCATGCACAATCACAGTTAATATATGAAGCAGCTCTCGCATTTCAATCAACGTGCTATTATATAATCTATGCAAGTAATCTTCAGTACAGAATTGCGATCGTGTAGGTGGATTTACAAATTTCAATGCTTTTATTTGCTTTAGTATAGATTCAAGTAGTTTGCCCATCAAGATCTCATCAAAAAATTTTGCAAATTCTTTGTGATAAGGATGTCTTTCATTATCTTTATATTCAACCATAAGTTTGAGACATTTTATTAAGGTCACTCTCTCAGAGTAATAAAAGTTCCAAATATCATCGATTAAACTTTTTATAGAAGTGAGATCAGTAAGCTGTGTTGCAAAAGTCTCTGCGCAATTTCTATATTCGTATGACACAAAATTGCATACGAGATCCCAGGTAATTGTGGCATCTAAGTTCTAATTAATAAATTAAAAATATTAACATTAATATATTCAAAATATATTAAAAGAAAAATTAATTAATTCATACTCACTATATTTGCAAGAATAGAATAATATATACTTACAATAAGTGGAGCAAGTTTACTAATCAAATCATACATCTGTTGAAGAGGAGGTGGATCTCTTTTAGAGATGCTTTGCAATGATGCATCTGTATATGGCTTAAAAAACTGAAGACCTTCCTTGAGTAAAACAGTTCCATTCTTTATTTCATCTTCCACAGTCTCTTTCGCACAATAGCATGTTGTGCCAGATATTATGGACCACAAATCTTTGCTGCAACTTTTTATTAATCATTATAACAGAGTAATTGCTTCACATAAATTAATGAGACTTTATAGATTGTTAGAAAAGAGGTAATATTGAAACAAAGTAATATTAAAATAATATTGACAGATTTTTCTGTTCTTTCCAAATATAAAATACATTTCTTTTTTAGATCAAATAATTGTGCAAAATTATAGAAAATATAAAAACTATTGTTATTGTATACTTACGGCAAGTTGCCCATTGGAGATACTTCCATGTTAAAAATATTCCTTGGAAATATATATCGTTTATAATACTTATAATATAATTTATAGTACTTATAATATAAACGAATAAACTACATGTATATTTTCAAGCAAATAATTTCTATTTCACAATTCTAATGAGATTTGTCATAAATACACAAATATTTCTGTTCTCGATAACCCTACTTTCGGTATTGGCGGGTAATGTTAGATATTCGTATGAAACCGGTAATTATATACGTTAAAGGTTAGGGCCATTTTTGCAAAAGTCAGTAAACCACGCGCAGTTATCTACATTACCAATAGAAAATTAAATGACGAAATAATGCAACATATTATGATAGATGTCGCTATTGAAAGCTGAAAAACTGGATTAACGGATATTTTTGAATTCAGTCGGTTCTCGCGCCACGTAACGATAGGATCTCGCCATAAATATCAGTAGATTAATGTATTTTATGAGGTAAGTTTAGCCATAATTGCGTAATATTTTTATTTTTCCAACAGATTCCAACATATATCTTTAACGATAACGATAAGCTGACATAATTGTCGCGTATTCGTAAACGATTTTCCTTTCTAATCGTTGTGTTTTCTCAAAGTCTTCAAAAGAGAAAATGCCACCAAAATCTTACTTTTTGTATTTTTACTAATTTGTATTACATGCTTTCAGTCGTTTTTTCACTGCGGATATTCGCTTTCATCTTCGACAACGATGTTCTTCGATGACGAGCTCACCATATCTGTTAATGAGATGGAGATTTGCAATATGGGATTTTAACGAGATAGAAAGCAAAGGAGCACTTTGCCATACAAATGGCCAGCAAGGAGAGCCATTAAGAGTTAAAGCGATCACAGGTAATACTAAAAGCAGATAACCACAGATAATACAAACACAAATAAATATGAAAATAGGCGAGAAAAAATAATATTGATTCTTTAAAATATCAGTGGATCATTAATTAGATGATTATATAACAAGAAAATTTTTTAGAGAGTATTATATCTTAAAATATTATTAAAATGACAAAATTATGGATATTATTTTCATGTGTTATTTAAAAAATCTTCATGAGTCATCTTTCACTACTCGCTATTAACAATAAGATTAGAAGCTATAAAGCGATTTATTTTAGTCGTTTATATTTTAATGACAAATATTTTTGACCATTTTATATAATTTATTAAATTAAAATAATTTGTCTCTGTTAGAATTTAATGAATTCACGATACTAAATATAAAAAATTAATGAAATTTGCATGCAATATCAGTTTAAAGTCGATCGATCAGAATACTCTTAATATTTATAGTTACTCATAATTACAATTTTCACTTTTTTATAATTTTTAGATTATTATTATTTTTTTTTTGTTAGATGTCCTTAAATCTTAAATCATAGCTTACAACTTATATATTACAAGTAAATTATTATAGTAATAATTAAAAATATCGTCAAAAATATCTGAAGAGAGAGAATCACACGCAATCAATAATAATTTAAATAAGAAATTAAATAATAAATAATAAATTAAATAATAATATTAATTTTTTTTATAAGTAGAAATTATAATTTAATTCATTTTTTTCCTTTTATACATCACACCTAATATTACGTATATTGTTTTGAAAAAGGAAGATCTTGATGGCCGCCATTCAGTAAGCATTAGGGACGAGTTATGGCGCGTAACACGCGCGCGAGAAAAATTGTTCGCGAGAGCGCAAGGTGAAGAGGGCGAACGCCACCGTCATGGGTTTCGTCGCGGGAATTTATCACACTTAGGATCCGCGACTCGGCCAGAAGAACGTTGACAACCGGTCTCATCCGCAAAATATTACCCGGTATTAGACAACGTGTAAAGCGCGACTAGCGCGAAAATGCTGTGAGCGAGGATGTACACCGTGTTTTGCACGCGTGCTCTCGCACAACTGGCGCTTCTTCGTTGGATAACATCTGCCATGTAATTCTCACGCAGTCGCTGTTAATAATTTGTGATATAGAAATCGTATCCGCAACACATTCTCAGAGTATTCTTTTTTTTTGTTAGACATCCTTAAATCATAGTTTACGACTTATATGTATATTACAAATATAATTCTGTTAAAAATATATCTGAAGAATCACACGCAATCAATGATAATTTAAATAATAATTTGATATTAATTTTTTGTTTTTATAAGAAGAAATTATAATCTAATACATTTTTTTTAAATATCTTTGTCTAATTTATAATAAATAATTAAAGTAATGTTAATTTGCAATATAATCAGTATATACAATAAATTGAAAATTATAATATCATCATATTATATTATGATGTTATAATAGATATTATTATCTAGCACATTTTTTTTTGTTATTTGTATATAATTTATAATATATATATATATATATATATATATATATATATATATATACATTACAACTTATTACATATTACAACAAAAAAACAAAAGACTGTATTTATTTAAATCATTGTAACATATAATTCTTTAGATCTTTTTAACAAAATTATAGAAAAAGATATGTTAGAGAGATTTAAAAAAAATGAAGTTAAAATATATTAATGCAGACCAATTGTTGGCGATTGTTAATAGTTGCGACGCTATTGTTACAGCGTTCCGGTATAGTACATATAACAACAATACCGACGGTACAATATAACGAACGGATAAATTTGCGAGACACAGTCGCACAGCGTTGCGTTAATTAACTCTTTACAACACCACCAATTAAAAATCATAAACTGGGCAGGCACAGTCGCGGAAAGTTTACCTGCGGCGTTAGAGCGCCGACGCAGTCGCGTCGCGTCGCGGCGCCGCTTCGGCTTCGGAATCGGAGACGCTGATCGTCGTTGCGGCCGCGGCCAGTGCACGTTCATCTCGAACGCGGAACGCATCGTGCGTATTATATTTCGTTACCGAGTGTTCCATCGAGCGATCCTGTCGTGTGCACGATGTCGGTACGACGTACGTGACGAGGGGGAGATCGGTCGCGATTCTATTATGCGAGCCAGCGCTGCGTCGAAGGGAAAAGTTTTCGCGGAATGATAGAATCTTCTCGTTCCTCGATACCCGGCAATTTTTTCTTTCCCTTGATACTGCTCGAATAATTTTACGCGTCTCCTTCCTTCCGAATTATTCCGATTGCTTATACTAATCTTAAGTTTGTCGGAATATTTTTAATATCGAATGCAAATTTGCGTCGACGAGTGATCTTTCGAGTCGCAACTGGTTCGATATATGCTAACTGTATATTTCGATCTGTAACGCAGTTCTGTAATACAGGTGATACGCTACCTCTTTAAAAGTGCAATAGCTTGTTTGTTACAGATTTAATTAACGTGAACGAATGAATGAATGAACAAATGTCATTCCGATGCGTTTCTTAAAGAGAGCTTAAAGCAATTCAGGTTTATCTAACTAAACGCGACTTTTCTTCGGAGATGGGTATCTTCACAAAGGTCCTATTCACACTTGTTGCTATTAAAATTCAGTTTTAGAAATCTCCAACCGAAAGAAAAGATGGCATCTCTTTCTGATGCAAAAAACAAAATATCTAGCAACTTTGAATATTTCCCATTCTAGTCATATTCACATATAATAGCATAATCTTCTATGTCGATTCTCATTCGCTATCGATATACATATATATGTAAAAAAACACGCGTATAATATTACATATAATAGACGTGCGCCCTCCTTGTATTTACGCAAGGTTCAAGACATTTTCGCGCTTTCGTCGGCGCAATACCTACGGCAATATCTACCTGCATCGCGTTTTACACGGCAATGCGGATGTTCGAGATATCTCCCTGCCAGGATATATGTATCCGAGTAATTTGGGCACGCCGCAAGTTCACCCGATGCTCGACAACTTTTTGATGTGTCCCACTTCATGACTCTATCCTCTGGGATAAACCATCCACGGTTGATACATACACTTCGCAGTGCGCTATTATAGTTTTTGCGCTAGTATAGTTCTTGGACGAGCCATTCTCCGTCCAAGAGTTAGTCGGGTTTACGCATCTCTTGTTTAAATCCAAGAAGCTTGATATGGTGTTACCTCTCTACGGATCTTTTAAATAATTTTATTTATCGCAGACATCAAAGTTATGGAGATACATAATATATATTTATAGTTTGTAATATTTTTCAAATAAATAAATATATATATATATATATATATATATATATATATATTTATTTTGTATATATATATATATGTGTGTGTGTGTGTGCACGCGATATACACACTTCTATTAAATATACATCTTATTAAAAACCATTCTCCTTTATACAGATATATTTTTCCATGTTTACAAATCTCATTTGGCATACACGATTTTGCAAGATTCTCGTTGAGACGTAAGAAAAAATGAGAAATGTCTTAAGGAAGTTCTGATTTATTTTAACGATACGAAGCTATTTCTCTTCTCCATTTGCTTTTAAAGCGCAAATCTAATTTGAATCCGCATTGTTTGCGAACATTTTATTTTCACATTTACAATACAAAATTGGAATTAATTTTTCCCGTCTGACACGACGCTATTAAGCAATTTACTGCAAAATTCCGAACACATCAAACGCTTTTGTTACATTATTTCTGTCTTTTTTTCGCACAGTTTAATCTCCTTTGAACTTATCATTATTAGCGCCGGATTATTTTCGGCGAGATTTACTTCCGCCAGCGCGATTGTTATCCTTTCCATCCGGACGATTATTCTGCCCCCGCAAAATGGACGTACGCGATATTCCAGCGAACTGCAAGCGATAAAATGTAGATCGACACATCTCTCTTTACGTTTCTCGGGACATTATTCAGCGGCTGCGATCACGTGCGTCCCCTCGTGACTATCTTCCTCTTCTACCAGTGAACATCTTATCGCGCGCGTGTGACAAATCGCGAAGCGAACGAATTCGTATCGTCAAACGTCTCGCAAAGTGAAGGACATCCTTGAACGCGATGGACATCCCCGCCTCGTTTGGCTTGTAATTGTGCGAGATAGAGGATATTGTAAGACCGAGAAGAGGGAGAGGAGAGAAAGGAGAGGACAGAGGAAAACCGCCGACAGGGCGGCCGTCGAGAGGGACGAGAGCAAAATGAGGGCTCCGTTGCTCCTCTTGGGCGGCATTGTTGTACTGTCGCTCGCGGTGGCGAGAGCTCTCTCGTGTGTGTGCTCGCCGCTGGAGTGCGACGTTCTCACCGACGAGGACTGCCCCGGAGGCCTCACCTGGGATCCCTGCAGGTATATACACCTGCGTTTACCTACGACACCGCCCGATGGCAGCTCAAAGCAAAGCGCAGCTCGATACCGGCTAGCTTGTCGGAATGTGGCCATTTGCGAGCGTTTCCTATTCCTGCGGAAGAGATCTTTAACCTAGGCAGGATATCGCGGCGGAAATACGGCTTTAATATCCTCACCCGGTGATTTTGTATCTATAGGATACCCTATTCGCAATATGCGAAAAAGCTGAGCGCGCGCGGGAGGAAATTTATCGTCGCGAAAAATGGTTTAATAAAGTTTGAGAGGAAAAATACACGTATAGGGAAATTCGTTACGCAACTCACATACGATATTTGCATAATAATTGCCGCTACATCTTCTTCACCGTAAGGATGCCACATATTCCTTGTGCCGCGCGAAAGCGTAATTTTCAATTCGCCTCTCTAAAGCCCCGGACTCTTTGTGTTTCCCCTCTCCGTTGTAGCGGTTCTGTTCTAGCTACGCGTTGTAATTAGTTCCGAGTATAGCGAGCAATTAAAACACACGGCTACAATAAGGCCCGCTACCTGCGCCTCTTTTTCTTCTCTCTCCGGGCGGCAAAAAAATACCGTCCTTTGTTCTTCGTCCACCTTTGTATAATGCGTGCGCGAATTACGTTTTCGCGTTAGCGAATCATTTGTGGAAAAATCGCATAGACAGGTATATAAGGGGGGGGGGGAAGGGGGAAGAAGGGGAGAATCCGCGAGATAAACCGCGCATACGCATCGGGAAAGGAATTGAATGCGTTTAAAGAGCGGCGTAGCCTTCAATCGGAAATATTCTGTTTTGCGATAGCGTTTATCATCGACGTGTTCGATATCTATATGGTCGACATGCGAGATCTATGCCCTTGGGTCTATTTTCGCCCGTTCATGCAGACAGACGCGCGGCCAATTGTTACGATATTTTCTACACACACACACACACACACACACACACACACACACACACACGTAGTTCATACACCGTGAAATTCGAACAGGGGATGAACGCACACCTGAGTTTCAAATACTTACGCGCTGTATTTTATTTGGCTCGTACAAACAGCCTGGTGCAAAACAGGTCATCCGCGCTTGTAAATGCTGGTGCGTTAAGAATAATATATAACGAAGTTGATAAATAACTAGACGCGCGAGAGAAAGATTTAAAAAAAAAATTCTGTATTCAGGGAAATAACTTGCGCCAAGATCGTAAAGCTATATAGTTATCGCTGAGTTTCGTTATAGCATATCGTAGCAGTTTATCTTGTATTCATTTCATGAATTATCTACTTTGCAAAGAAATATAACGTTATAATATCTTGTTAATTATTATTATGGAAATTGCGTTTATGTCGTAAAATATATACAACGTATCGTATGTTACATAATAAAGTGCGTCGTGCAAACCGCAGTCTCACAAATATTATAGCTTTTTTTAATGTAAGAGCGAGAGAAAGCACCAGATACATCTTCTTTAATAAATATATTTGCGAGAATAATATCGAAAAAGAAATAAATTCCGCTTCGGGCGAGGGCGTATCGATGAGTGCAGATCGATGGTGATTTTATTTCAGTTTACGATAACAATGGATTGCAAAATCAGATTGATGATCACGTCTATGCGCGATGAGTATTTATATATGTAGAGTAAAAAGAGAAAAAAAAAAACAGCATATGCGTTTGCTATTAATACACAAAATTTGAATTTCACATTTGTTGCAAAAATGAAATCTGCCAATTAGATTTCTTCCGTTAAAATATACGAGAATGCGTGCCGTATGTATATGAATATATATATATATAACACATCACTCAATAAGTCCCCGGTCTGACACATTATGGCAACATTGTTGACAGACCCACGTGATTTCTAAAAAAAAAATTTGTTTTTCTTAGACCGGAGACTTATTTAGTGATGTGTTTTATATATATATATATATATAAAATGATATAATACACATAAAAAAAAACTTAATCTCTACATCTGGGGATCAAGTTCTTTCAAACACTTAACTTATGTATACTATATGAAGCTGTCGCGTGTATCGTAAAAGTGATAATATCTTTATACAGAGATACATGTATCCATGTAGGTCAATCTTGATTATAGATATCTCTGTTAGATACTTATATGTGTACTTAGAAGGCAGCGTCGATGACTCAACGACTTCATCCACGCATACACACACGCGCGCGCGCGCGCGCACAGTTCGGCCAGGTATATATTTTGTACAATACGCAATTAGAAAGCCTTTCAACTTGCCTATATTCACGAGTTAGGTGAATAAGACAGGTCTTTAAACCGTGGCTGCTCGAAGCGTTAGAAATGTGCGGTGAGATCGAGATTCATTTCTTCCTTTTTCTCTTTCGATTCTTTACGATCAAGAAAGTTACTCGTAAGATGAACAATTTCAACGTAATTGCTTTTCAAGTGCGAGACAAAGATTGATGCTCGTGCGGGAATCGAATAAGAATCGCGTCGGCGATTGAGAAGCGTGAATTGAGATCGAGCTGTGAATTATGCGTTAGATTAAATCTTTGAATAAGAGACGTGAAACATTTCGCTTGGGAAAGAGATACGGGGATAGATATACTTATATATTATCGATAACTGTTTCCTTACGGTCTTTTAGAGCGGACGGTTTGCTTGCACCATCGCAAAGGCGGATTCTTTACGAAATTCATACGAGACCTCGAGAAATCTTCATGCGCAATCTTATGCGAAAGCTTATCTACCAAACGTTCCGTTTCTCAAACTCTCTCTTTTTCTCTTTGTCTCTCTCTCTCTCTCTCTCTCTCTCTTTCTTTCTGTATCAGTAGCGTTATTTCGTTTCGTATTTCTACAGTATTTCACTGTACACACGATAATACAGTCACATGCGCCTCGATACGTACGATATGCTGATTCGAAAATGTTGGAATTGAATTTCAAAGGGAAGCGACGCGCCCGTTTGCGGAAATAGAGAAAGAATTCTTTGGAGTAGCTTCGGACAGTTATAGCATCTCTCCCGAGGGCCCTTTGCGAATTCAATAGGTGTAGCTAACGTTTATTGCGTGGAATTTCCGGAAGGAAAGTTTTTATACGAAGGAGCCTCGGCGGCGATCGGCCATCGGAACGGCATGGGCGCGATAGCGATGGATAAAGTCGGGTGTAGCTTCAATGACGGCGCGGTAGTTCGAGGGAAGAAAAGTTATACGCGAGTCGAGTTCTGCCGCACGTACAGCAAGAATATTGCTTTATGCAAATTTTTCCAGTATCCCGACGAGACGTGTCGTCGCGGTAACAGGCAATAAATACCGTGGATCGTGCGTCGACGACACGGTCGCTCAATTGCTATCATCATTACGAACGACGTTGAGATTATTACTTTTTTACGCGTGTCCGTTTATTTCGCGTTCATTTCGTTTGTAAATCTATATACACAAGCGATTATCGAGCGCGATATGAAAGAGGGTGAAGACGAATCCCGTGTAATTTTGCGGACGCAAAAACTCTGTGACAGTGCTATCTACGCGTTTCAATGTGAAATCTCTCTCCGTTTCTCGTAAACTTTCAGTGAAACGTTAAACACCGGTTTTCAATCATTTGGAATCTGAATCACATCACCCCGTTGCTCTCAGTGCAGACCGGTTCAATGCATGATCGGACTAGCAAATCTCATCGAATGTAATCTTATCGTCGATTCACGACAGAAAAGACCGCTTTATTACAACTACGGTGAATTGCTGTAGAAGTATATTTTTATTTCTTACTTTTCCAATCGTAAAGAAAAATCCGGTCGTATTCTCGATTTTAAATAAATCGAATAATACAGTTTGATGCATTTTATGATATCTTTTTCGAAGAGATTGTCATTGACATTGTATTAATCAAGCAATAAAATATTAATACAATATTTTTTCCCGCATTCGAGCAACAACCTCTATATTTTTCTTTATTGGAGATATCGAGATTATGTATTTTAAATTTATAATAAGTAAAAATATTTGCTTTGTATTTTTTCAATCTTAAAGAAATTAAATTTCCAAATGGTCAAAGGAAAACTATATAACATATATTTAAAATAGTATTTTTGCAATTATTATATGGAAACAATGGTGTCTTTTTTTATCAAACATTGCGATTGGATTTAAAACTCATGCTTGTTGGAAATCGGCAATATACAGTTGCTTGCATCCTTCCATAAAATAATAATAACGATATATGAAAGGATACGCGGTGTACGGAAATCCTACGTTCAGCGACGTATTAAAAGTTTATCGGAAAATATTTAGCATGCAACACCATTATTGGCCGCGGCTGTTGCGAAATAGAAATCGCCAGTTGAAAAAATTATACTCCTTTTGACGTGTGATAGACGCATTAACTGCGAGCGCATTTCATTTTTCAAATCTATTTCGGTGACCTTAATCAATATAAGAAATCAATATAAGATAAACTTGCATTGTTTTCTTAAACCAAATATGCATCCATATTTTCTAAATCGATCACACATTTCTTTAAATATTATGTAAATCGAAAATCAATTACGTTTACTTACGTTCGATGACGTAGGAATTTCATTTCATCGCCATGTATTATCTCTTAGCCCTTTGATCTGATTATATTATTTTCTTCCCCATGAGCTTACGTTCTTGTGTCACATAAAAATGCGCACAACTGAAAGGTATATTAAGGGAAGTAGATTGTTTCGCGCAAAAGCGACAACGAACATGGAAGGCTCGCTTCTTCGTCCGCGCTACCGAGACAACGTAATAAAATTCCTGGTCGCAGTTGACAATTTTCCGCGAGATTATTTTCCGCGCGATGCACCGCAGGCTGCGCCTTGAAATTCCTCCCATACTTTTTTCCATCGCAACTCCGTAAGACTATGCTCCGCATTGTTGAGCATACTACGCGCCAAAGTGATATGCATTCGCATAATATGTAGAAGCTTCTCAATCTCTTATATCTCGATCCAAGCCAAGTTTCTTCGCAATAAAAATGCAAGTGTCATCGCGAGAATTTACACATCGGATTGTAAATTCTACAACGGTGTACAAGTGCTGATTCTAAAGTTTCGTACAGATAAAAATTTCCTGTAAATAAATGTTTCATATAATTATAAATATTTCTCAATAATATTATGTATTAATTATTTAATTAATAAATTATAATTAATTATTAAGTTACTTAAAATACATTAACTGAAGGTAGTTAATATTATTTGTGTTACTGCAGTTTATTCCTAGGAGATTTTGAAGCGCTTATCAAATATTAAACAGCTAAACTTTTGAGCCACACATAAAACTGATAATTACAGCTAATATTTACAAAACAGCTGATATTTACATTTACATTAAAAGTATCTCGTGAATATTTTTCTCAGCGTAAAAGATGTGTATGCGTTTCTCTCTAGATATGTATTTATATCTGTTTTATTTTTGTACGTTCACACGTATACTCATCAGCATTTTTCGCTAAATTATTGCAAGACATTTTTATTCGTTGACAAAGCTAATAATATGGCATTAGATCATTTCGAAAGTTCATGTCATTGTTCACCAACATGTAATCGTTTGAAAACGGACACAGACAAAATCATACCTTCTCGTTTTGCGAGCGTAAAGAAAGATATAACACCGCTTTATATCTTTTAAAGCGTCGGTGGTCCCTCCCGTCGCCCGCAGGATTTCTTAGAAGAAAACAAATGGCCGCATTCGAATCGAAGCAATCTGGTTGGCTGCGATGCGCATGTATCCACCGTCGCTTGTTCGTTTCGTCTACCTTATCGTTTTATAACAATTTCCCGCGCAGTTCGTTTTTCGCCAATAAAAAAAAAAAAAAAAAAGAGGAAACAACAGATTGAGAGGCCAGGCATGCGAGAGCTGAATATATTCCTCTATATATTTTGCCGGCGAGCGACAACAACAACGAGAATTAAAGATCTTTCTAGATAAAACTCTAATATATTATGAATATTAAAGATACGTTAAGGATCATCGCGAAAATATGTATATATAATTTTATATTATAAAATGATTGAGCGTAAGTTTGATGTGTTTACAGGTGTTGCAAAGTATGTGCGCGTGTCGAAGGCGAACCTTGCGGCGGTCTGTTCGGTTTTTCGGGCAGCTGCGCCGTCGGTCTGCAATGTGTAATCACGAATCTACTACCCCGCAGTCGAGAAATGGACGAGGGCGTGTGCACGAGTGAGTATTTTACGTGAGCATTTTGATTTAAATTGAAATTTTTCTACGACCAAAACAGAATGGATCCTGTGTAAATTCAATCACTTATGTTGCTCGGTCGAGCGCGCGTTTCGAGTTCTTTCAAACGATGCGATTACAATGCCGATAGAAATGCTAATAGGGGATCGCACTCGATGCGATCCCTTTTACTGCACTTTTCTCCTTAACGTACCCTAATACCAGTCCTGTCAATAAAATGTGGGAGATTGTTCTATTCTTTATCTTAAAATTAAATTACGTTATAAAAGTTTCTTTAAAAGACGCCTATATAATTTTTAATCTTATTATATTTTCATTAAATTTAAAATGATTGTAAATATTTATATTTTTGTGAGATTCAACAAGAGATTTCTATTTTTTTTTTTTTTTTTTTTAACGACGATAAAGCTAATTTTGTTATAATTCCCGGAATAACGAGGATTACTCGTATATTTCTCTGTGTTACATTCGCGCTAAATATATAGAAATAATGCGACGATTGTTTTGTCATGAGTAAAATGCAAAACGCTGTCCGCATTTAATAAGCGTAAAATCGACAATAAATCTTTGTGTAAAATGTTTCCGTATAACGTACGCACACACGTTGATACGATTATATCGAGAGCGTTGTTTCACTATCCCTTTCGATTTATACTCTGTGGAATTATATGCCATTCGGAGATAATTGGACAGCTTGGCATTAGAGAGAAACTAATCATGAGTGACAAATGACAGTTATGCAGTTGGTATTTCAACATTTTTATCCGCGTGAACGATTTAACAGCACGCAAGCATTGATTAGCTCATTAGCATACACTGTTTTGCGTTTAATAATCGATAGTATAACCGAGAGGATAATAATAAATATCTAAGAGATGCGCCGCGCGCGTATCGAAAATTTATATATAAATTATTCTACATAAAATGGAAAAGTCATAAAAAAGATAGAAATATATATATATATATGTATATTAAAATCTCGTTAATCTCGTAATATTAGGTTCATATCTATAATTTTCATCGAGCGCGATACCTTTTTTTTATCTTTTCCAATGTATGACAAGGTCAAATAAGATAGAGGCTATTAGTTATCTGGAGTAGCATAATGATAAAATCAATAATTACACTGAAATAACGAGAAAAAGCAATATTTATTTAACGATTTTTTTTTTACTACACTATTTAAGTTGACGTTTGCATAGTAATATCAATTCAAAGCAACTTCGAAACTTTGAAACACCGCGGTGTTAATATTTCACGACACGCAAACCACGCTTACAATTTATATGAAACAAGCAGCAGCAGTTGCATGAGTAATACACTGTGCGGCATTACATGTGTTTATACGTGTGTTAAAGATGTACTAAGACCGATCGGCAAAGGCACTTTAAATCGGCCAAGTCGTTTTTATCCGCGTGATTTTTCTCCGCTTGCTCGAATTAAAAAAATGTTACGGCGGTCGCGGGGAAAAAGATTGCACTGTCGTAGTTTCTGAAACTCTACTGCCGGGACTCTCCAAATGGAAAAGTTAGTTTTAGGCAAAGTCATGTTTGCGTGAATACATTACTTTTCACTTAGGAATTTTTCGCCGCGCCTTGTACGTGCCAAGTATTGAACCTATTTCTGCCCCGAGAATACCGCTTCATTGTCGCGTATTTGCGAATTTTTGCGAATTTTTGCGAAATCATTTAAAGAGATTTTTCTTGTTATTTTAAATATTTAATTGTAGTGATTATTTAATTATAAAAATATGATATATATATTCACTCTTTTATGGTTTGCAAAAATATTACACTAAAGCTCGCGATTAAATTAATTACAACAGTAATCCATTGCGTAAATTCTTTCTTTACGATCTTTTTTTGCTTTCTGTATGCTTTCTAAATATTGATAAATTAACTTTCCTTCATGTCACATGGCTGAAATAGATAAGCCACGTGAAGCGCTTTAATTGATCGTGCGTTTTGATCAACGCATTGATATTTATCGTTATCGTACAGGAAATAAAAAAAAAATCGAGAAGGAAAACTACATATTTTAACTTTGAAACTTCATACGTTTATTTGTACGTTTAAAGGATGAATGCGATGAAACATCCGGTATACTTTTTAGAGAAGTTCTCTCTACAACATTTGAAACTTTTTACACGGATTACTCGAAAACTTTTAGCTCTCATGTATATGAGAACTTGGCTCGGACAATTATTTTAACGATCCTTTGATTCGATTTCCGTTTTATCGAATAATTAATTATAATTACTTCGTAAGAAGATATTTGTTTTCATTTTTCAATTCATTGATTAATCGACTCGCGGATGATCGACTGCGCGTTTTCTTTAGGCGCGATCGTTATTCACAATCTGTCACACTGCGAATCTGCGTAAACTCCTCTCTTTCCCCTTTACGCGCTGGCTCTCGATGTCCTTTGGCTCTTTTGAAAAGTTTTTAACGCTTCGAATAGAATCGTGTCGGCGGATCTGAAAGTCGAACGATCCCGCACCACTCGCGAATCTAATTTAGCGATTTTTGAACTTGTTATAACTCGTATTTTCCAAACTTTAGCCAAACGACGATTTTAGAAACTGGAAGAGGAACTAATTAAGGGCCGTTGAAATTTGCAAAATACTTTGCGAAAAATATTCTTCGGTCTCAAAGGCTGAACTTTTCAGTCCGATAACTTTGCTCTAAGAACGGTTTAACTGTTGTTCAAATTCAAAGCAATTCAGGAATTCAAATATCGAGTTTCTTGCTCGAAAATTTGATCAAATAATTATGTAAACAAATTAGGGAAACACATCGCTCAGTTAATCTCTACGTATACAAATAATAATATACAACCAGTATATAAAATAAATCAATAATAAATCAAAATTAGTGTCGCAATTTTGCGATTATGGTCTATTTCTAAATTAATTAACATCATTCTTAGCCGTTCAAAAATATAGCTACATACAATTCTATATTATTATCACACATTCTACGTGTAATCTTTCTATTTGTTTACGACATTTTAAAATAACTGCAATAATTGTCAGAAACGAGACGGAAAAATTCCCAAACGGCAATGCTCTATGAGTGCGTTTTCAATTTCGCATTTTATTAACAGGCTCGAGAGAGCGTTGGGGAAAGGGAGGGAGGGGGGGGGGGAGAGGTGCCGTTTCCCTGATGATTGGCGACGTGCCAATTCGGTCGCAACAATCATCACATATTTTCGCTCGACCAGGACGATCCTTTAAACTGTCGAGCGGCTCGAAATACGAAATATCGTCAATATTTGGACTGCATTAACAACGCGCGGACGGGATGTGCATATATCCCTTTCGCGCGATGCGCTTTGCGATCCCGCGCCGCGCACGTCCGGCTCGCATTTCGAGCCGAAATACGACGACGTGCCTAGATTTATCGACCAGCATGGGAACAAGTGTGGCTGTTTAACGGGAGGGGAAGGGTGGGGGGGAGGGTACGAGGTAGGGATTTGACTTGGAAATTTCCATGGATCATTTCGATTTCCAAAATTTCGAGCCACTGCACTGGCTGCATCGCGTGCATACAAGCGCGATTTTTGTTTTTTTTTTTTTTTTTTTTTTTTTTCGCGTCAAGCGATAAAGCTTTTGTTCCGCGTTAGGGGGGAAGCGAGATGGCGATAGACGCGGAAGGGGCGGGGCGGGGGGAGGGGAGAGGGGGGGGAGGGGTAATTCGTTTCGCGGCGTTTACGCTTCAATGACGGTGCCGGCGCGTGAAAATGGACGCACTTGTGTGCTTCGAGAGAGTGATACAGCTGACATTTATGATACTTCACGTTCGCGCATTTTCATTGAACGCTACAATATATCGCTGCGAATTAATTATATTTATTTGATGCCTGCCGCTCTTTTGACGTGACGTTGTTGTTTGAATGCCGCATAAAAGCTATCTATGCGTCGGCTTTAATAATTTTTCAATTGGATAAATTTCGAGGGAGAAAGTGTGTGAGAGAGAGAGAGAGAGAGAGAGAGAGAAAGAGAGAGAGAGAGAGAGAAGCCTGGTATCATTATTCTGTCAAGGTTGAAGTACGTAATATTACTCTACGCGCATAATATTATCGTAATTAGTTTGATTATAGACTCGATATGTTTCATCCATTAAAGCGCGTTTATTTTGCAAAAGGCACACACAAACATAATTACATTACATTCTCTTGGGCGATATCTTTACTTACGCGCTTTACTTATCCGTTAGGCAAATTTCGGAAGCAATTTGCAAAATAGTTCTACTCTCGCAAGGCCATAATTCTAATAATATATTCACCTCTATTCCGGTTAATATGTACTATATAATACGACATCATTATAGCGCTTGATGGCTGTGTTCGCACAGAATCAGTACTGTAAAATTAGTTGCCCTGTTCTCTTGTCTCAAAGCAAGAGAGATTCTCCCTATTTCATGCGCAGAAAGATAGTAAAGGGTCGCTTTACCGTCGCGGAACTCAAACTCGAAACTGTCTTCAACTCGACACTTCCGACGAACTTCGACACCGGCATTTTGGAACGCTTCAATAATAACTGCTCCTGCACATTATCTTCTCATTATTATCTTATCTTAGCAGACGGTAATTGAGTTAACCCGATCCGATTTTCTGTGTACTTCTATATAACATTCGGGTCTCTCTCGTTGATACTCTCCTCCGTTTTATTTCTCGAATGAAAAGTTTTCCAATCTGTGTTATATTTCCAGCATCTTACTCTCATTATTAGTTTTGCTTCATCTCGTTGAAACGACGGAAAGAAAATAATGAATCCGCAAAAAAAAAAAAAAAAAAAAAAAAAAATTCAAATAATTACAAACTTTACAAACGTCGAGAGCAGTCTCTTATTTAGATCGTATTATGAAACTTAATGCGTCAATCATAAAATTACGCGGTGCGAATGAGGTCAAAGTTTTTCAACTTCAAAGGAATAGAATCGGGGATTCCGGCAAATTCCTCCTATTCTTATTTAGTTCTCACGGAACAGGACATGCTTTCGCACTCAAATTTTGTTCACGTTGCGAGCTGCAGGGACCTGGCTTTAAGGACGAACTCGTGTACGTGTCTTTGGAAAATGAAATTGCTTTCGATTTCGCTCTCGCTTCTCGTGATTTCGCGCCGCGGGAATGGATTAGTCGACCTGCCAGTGAGTTCGCATGCAGCAAAATCGGCTTAAGTCGTGGCATGGACCGCTTCTCGTTCGGCTGGAAATTGCGGCTCCAGACTTTGCGGAATAAATGACAGGTGAAAACGATGATCTGGGAGCTGCGCATTTTCACTTACAATCTGCCGACACATTCTACGAAATCTGCATTTATATGATGCTGCATCGTTTGCCTTATCACTTATTCATTGACCGATGATTTTTTGCCGACAAGAATTGCTCGTGTGATATCTCCGGTGTATTATTGTATTTACATGCAATATAAAAGAGCAGATTTTTTTCTTTTAGTAATTATGCTTGAGTAAACGCTTTTTTCTACGGTATAATTAAATCCTTTTTTTACGATATAATTTAGATTAAGTTTGTTTAATTAATATTGAATAAGCTACGTGGAATATTAAAGAGCAATTGTACTGATGTGTAGTTATTTCACAAAAATCTACAGAGCTTCGTTATTATTTATGTATGTCGCTAATAATTAATTTTATGTGATAACAAAAATCGAGTTTTCATGTTTTTACAATTTAATGTATAATTTAATATAATTATAGTATTGCTATTTACATATACATATAATTGTACATATTAATACAGTACAATAATTGTCTCTGCGATATTTATTCACTATTTTTATCTGGATTTCTTTTCATTTGTGTCATTTATTTTAACAGTTTCAAAAATTCTTTCTTCATGATTTGTTTGAGCGTACTATATATGAGTAATATAATTAATATTTACTTGGTAATGCATCAATAATATTTATGATATAAATCATAAAGAGTTAAAGTCTCAGCTCTCTTTTCATTTCTCATCGCGAACTGTTTGCAACTTTTCTTTATCTAAAGATTCTTTGCAACTGAAATTATTACATCAGACCGCGACATAGCTATGGTAATTAAATTAACAATGAAATATTTTATTAAATTAATTTTTATGGCAGAGAAAAAGAAAGAAAACGCACGTATTACAAACAACGAACGAAATGCGGGACGGACGAGAAACTTTGTTACTCGTCTTGCGTAGTTATTCATGAGAAAGAAGACCGAAGAGAAGCGCAGTTGATTCAGCCGCGTGGCAAATCGTTACGATACGGTACACCGAATCAATGGACGTAAAACAAAAAACGTTAGAAAAAACGTTATCATTCGTTGTACGTACGTATGTTGTACGATCGCGCAGTCGACGAATCAAGCGGGCCACGGAATTTCAAAAACGGACGTCAATCAGACTGGGTCACCAAACTGTCAACGGGTTAACAGTTTTGCCGGTGACGGACGCCGGTAGTCGCAACAACGGTGATTGGTGGTGATCGATTTCTTCGTGCATCGACGACGAGCGCATCTGGGCGAGTAACCCCTATATTCGTAGGCACGAAAAATATATCCCTTGGATAGAGAGAGACAGAGAGAAAGAGAGGTGTAGCGTGTATGTGTGATGTGTGCGCTTTGACACGCCAGCCAGTACTTTCTTGGATCTTTTGCGCATGGAATGGACTCGACGATGCTGCATCGTGTTATCCAGACTCATGGTTACCATGGCAAATCGTGAAGTGACTTTTCTGATTCGATCGCACGATAAAACATTGCGGGCGTAAAGGTCGATTACGTGATTTCGATGGAAATGCATTGACGTCACTTTGAATATAAATCGATTCATCATGAATTGCGTTTGTATACAGGGTGTATCAGATGTCTCCGATGTTCATATCATATATTATCTTATATACAAAATGTTTATGGCTTTTTTGTGAATTTTTTAAAAGTACTACATTTATAATAATTATATCGATGAAATAAGTGTATTTATAATATTATATTAATAAAGTAAATTGTACATATGATAAAGAAAGATTGAGAACCTATGTTGACATATATTTATTTAAGGTGGGAAACGCGGTCATCCGTAGGTTTATAAATAAGAAAATATTTTCCGTTACACTTAAAATATGAGCTTAACACATGATATGGTCTCTGTATATTATAAAATTTTTCTCTTGTGACACGTGAGTTGAAATACAAGGCTGCTGTTACCGCGCTATCATCACCGTAAAGCAAAATTATTTTTGCACACATAAGCATCATGTATCGTGCGAGATAAAAAATATTAAGAAGTCAAATCTACATAAAAATATGGATGACGCAATATTTCCATTATATTAAGATTCAGATTTTGCAAGTGAAACGCTGTTACATTTAAAAAAAAACTAAGAAAGATAGCTGAAGCGTGATCCCCGCTATCGCGGGAAGATCGGATTCAAGGAGTTGATATTCCCCGAAAATTTTTAATCAATTTCCATTCATAACCGCATCTCAAACAGATCTGTTCGCAAACACGTACGTAGACACCTACACGCACCCTCGTACACCTGCTCGACTTAAACCAATGCATATGCACGGTTGCCGCTCGACGTCAGGAGTCAGGATGTTCAGTATTCATGGAACATCGTTGCTCGAACGTGGCGAGTTGGTAGGGTACAAATTAGTTTAGCCCCCTTCGCGTATTTGCGTTGCATCCCCGCCAGCAGCAGCAGCAGCAACGGAGGCGTATAAAAATATTCCCGCATGTATCGGAAGCTTCCGCGTCAGGTACACCGAGCGCGAACATCCCGGGCGCATCTTAACTCCCGATCCGACACCTTCCCCTCCCCTTCACGTCGTCCCGCTATCGCGTGCACGACGAAGTTTTCGGATGCTCTGCGGCGCTTAGAAGAAATTTCGCACTGCCGCTGAAACGGAGGCGAACGCGACGACAGTTTTGCCGATAACGCGTTTATAGGATAACGATAACGTGGTAGAGTTTAATAAGGCTTTGCGTACATTTCTTTAACGCTTCCAGTGAATTTTGGAACGTGATATGTTCGAAGCGAGAGAAAGAGGGAGAGAGAGAGAGAGAGAGCGGAAATTCTATTTCCCGCAAAATGTTTGCAAATATAATTAATTCATTTTCATTTGGCGTGTAGTGTTTTACTGAAAATTTGACTCAGTCGGCAGTTAACAAATTACCGTAATATGTTGACTGCTTTGTGCGCGGAATGCATACGAAGAAATTTAACGCGATTGCCGCGAACATGGAGGCGAGCTATTTAATATGCATTTCATAATTATCATGTCGCGAAAGTAGGTTATTTGACTTGCGTGCACGCAATGTCGGATACATCCATTGCACAATTGTAAATATGTCTAGTGGATTGTTTGACACTCCGCAATGAACAAGATTATTATGGGATATTTTCCGTGGGAACGATCATCCAAGTGCCACGTGCGAATATATTTACATAATACACGCATATTGCGAGAGACGTTGACAATACATCTATTCGAATTAATATAAAATTTGTATTTGACGTGATTTCATAATTTCCATTACAAATGCGGTACCGGAATATTGCTTGATTAGTCAATAATATCATTATTAGCTTTTGCAACATTTAATTGATTACTGTCGAAAGGATTAGAGACATTTATCAATTCATTTCAATGCAATTAAATCGTTTAAGAAATTAATCATCTTTAATTACACGTCCCATTAGTATTTTAATACTGCAACAAATCTGAATAACTTAATTAATCCATTATTTAATTATTATTTGTTTTTGTATCGTATCGCTTATTTCTCGAATATCGCGTACATGTGTATTTCGTTTCTATCGGAATTTATTTCTACATGCGAAGCACGCCGTATATATCCGCTTATACTTATAGATTGCTCGACGTCAGTCAGTATTTGTTCCTGATATGAATCAACATTTATTAAATGTCGATTTCTATAACATTTATGTTAAAATGAAGGCATAATTTATTTTAATTATAATGCCCTGAAGTAATATTGATTGCACGAAAATTTCACATTTTAACTTAAATGATAATTCCTGCAATAAAAATAAAAAAAAAAAGAAAAGGGGATAATTTTAAATGACATTTAACATTGCGTCAACATTAAAGCTGTCTTCGTTATCAATATTTTTCTTCGCTTTTCTATAGCGATATTTTTAGTAATTAGATCGGACAACGTCGTGAAATATTCTTGTAAAAATTTTGAAATACACAAATGATCGTTCAAATATTTATCAAATATTTATATGCGACACGACACTCATATAAGTATAAATTGCTGCAGTTTTAACCCTCGGTATGTAACTTTTCGAACGCAGACAGTAACTGGGGGATTTGCCAAAGAAAACTGTGTGTGTATCGTGATGTTTAAATGCAAATTTATGGTTTATCATAATCATAGCGCAATATACGGAAGTCACTCGTAATGCATTTCGCTGCATTCAATGAAGGAAACTCCATCCCAAAAAGGATGTTATTGAAAGAGCTGCCTTATAATTTATGCGATATCCGTGTCGAAATTCCATGAAAAATGATTTAAGCTTTAAATCCTTAATTGTGTAGGGGCTCGACAGAATAATTTCGTTCAAACATAATTGTAAATTTCGTCAAGTTATTATACATACATAAATCCGAAGAAAACACTTTTTTATTTACCGCTTTTTGATTCCGTTATACATATTTCTCTGCTGAATCCCTCCCTGCCCTCCCCCTTCCCCCCCCCCCTCTTTGTTTATCTCTGAACAATAATGCGAGATGCCATTTCGTTTGGTTTCGAATTCGTATACGAACTTGACCCGAGATCTCGAGATCGAGGATTACACCGATATCATCGTTGAAGAAAATAGGCTTCCTTTTCGGGACGATGTATTTGCAGAAAAGCCCCTCTCCCCTTAGTCGCTAAAAGCCGAAATGTTATTTCTCTCCCCGCTTCCATCCCGGAACAATTTCCTCAACATCGCGAGCTCGCTCGGCCGACAAGCGGTGAGAATTCGAGGGGAAGCAATCGTTATCCTATGAAAGAACGCGGGGGAGGTGCATTGAAACGCGACAAGGTAGCTTCCATGCTTCCTGTCGTCGAGAAATAGGAGAAAGGAAGACACGGGGAAAAAAGAGAGGGGAAACGACGGAGGTATCTGAACATTTACGGGCCATTTCCTCTCTCTCTCGTCCGCCCGTCTCCTCATAATGACGTTATTGCCTTCTCGAAGGGGGGAGGGGGCGGGGGCGAGGATTGAATGGCGGCGGAGAGCTCTATCTTCGAGTCGCTAACCGCTGTCATTATTGGTTTTCGCTCGGTGCGCTAGGCATGTAAATTCGCGGGAGTCAACATCGCGGTAAATGTCGCGATCTGTTTCACATCTTTTTCGCGACAAATACGACGATCGGCTAGACGACGTACTTTATCGGCATCGGCAAATTCGCGTCTCAATGAATTCTTGTTCACGCGAGGAAGAAATTCTCACATTTTTCACAAGTCGAGAATGATACGCGCAATTTGAATAACGGACGCTCCCCGTTTCCTCAATTTCATCTTTAGCTTCTTGATATTGAAGGTTTATTGAATAAATTATGGTGTGCCGAAATGAGTGGCTCATACCTTTTGAGGCAATTTCTGTACATGCAACAGTTTTTTTTTTTTTATATTTTTACGTAAAATGGTGTGAGGAAAAGGTGAGATAAATTTTCTAATTTAAAATATGAATATTTTTTTTCGCTAAAGTTTTTATTTAATGTTCTTTTGAAAGAACGTTATGATTGAAAGAGATTGAAATTTTCAACGATGAATAGTGCTCTTATCAAAATGCGAAAATCAATACTATAAGACTGTGCTTAAGTTTCGCCCGTTATATTAAAATTTTAAATGCAACGATTAGGGAGCGAGTCAAAATTGTTTTCTTTTTACACTATCGACCTTAAACATGCAAAAGCTTTGATTCATTAATATAGCTATCATGCTTATACTCGGACTTTTGCAATATAAATAATACATTGAAGAGAATTAAAAAGGAAAAAAATCGAATCACTTTGATACTTTTAATATTAGGACTACTTTTAATCTGTTTCATCCTTCTATCGCGCTTAAAAGATATTAAATCCCTATAACACACACTGTTACTATTATATGAAAGTTGAAATGAATAGTGAATGAATAGTGAATGAACTGAAATGAATTGTTCGATCTTCATCAAAGGACCAGGTGCTTTATTTTTTGTTTGCTTTGGTATATACGCATCAACGTTTCCCATTTTTTTTTTTTTTTTTTTTTTATGAAAATACAACAATTCAATTACAACTAATAAAACAATGTGTCATTTTGTGTTTCGTTATCTAGAAAATATATTTTCATCAAAGGAATTTTCATTTCGGTCGCGAGGACTGGAATTTAGATTGACGTAGGTCAGAGAAGACTCGTATATAACGCGCATTTTGAATTTTTCACAACATCATGAATGCATATGAAGTTGCTATCCGCACAAATATGAAATTACATCTCTGACAATACATTATACATTATACTAAAAAAAAAAAAAAAATCTTTTTTTCCAACGCATCTACATTTGTTAGCCAATGCATTTCGCGTAGAAAGCAAAATTTGCGTCGCTTTTACAGTCATGGACTTAAAAGTCAAATTATGTATAGCTGCAGTGAAAATCTCGTGAAATATCGAAATACGTGGCAGCGTTATCTCGACGAGCCCCACCGTATATAAGGGTGCGTATGTACATGTATGTATCGCTTACCGAATGGCGAGGTAATATCGGTAACGATTAGCCAAGGCGAGCGCGTGGATTTATAAGCGTCGTCGACTCTCGAAAGCAAACTCTCCGCGAACAACAGGCACTCGCATAATAAATTAGTAACATATATTACGTCACGAGGGTCATTGTGTAATATTTACGCTGCCCTGTGTGCGGTACTTGTCGCTTGCAAACCTTCTCGCGCGTCTGTAGATTCAGTGAAGTGGATTAGCCGCCGGGCAGGAAAATGTGCCAACTTCTACTTGGGCGTTAAACGGTTCTAATGCAAATCGCCAGGATACAGGAAATGTGTGTAAAAGCTCGACGATACTAGTGGTCGTATTTTTCTTCTGCACCGCGCGGTTTTATCTGGATGATATGAAAAAGTTTGTGCGTTTGTGTGCGCGCGTTTTCCGTTTTCAGATACTCTTATCTAAACGCTGATATTTTTAGCTCACTGGAGTTTGCAATAATTTTCATCTATATGCGTTCTTTTACGTTATCTTTTGCAAATGATAATTTAAGGGCAAGATAATTGCAGCCATTTCAGAATAAAGAGAGAAATGTAAATTAATTTCTAAAATATAAACGTGTTATATATTAAAGCATGTATTATAAAAAGAATGATTTTCTGTTATTAAAATATTTATATGTATTGCATATAAATACTATAGAGTAATAGTGTATGCATATGATAATAATCCATACGTAATAATTGTTATTATTAATACATTTTAAAAATATACACATCTTTAGACATATATTTTTGATATTCGGAACAAAAACAACACAGAAAATATACTTTTCGGATATTATTTTAAAATATAACAAAAACAAGGTGAGCTTTTAATTTGCTTATAATTTATAATAATAATTATTTTCAGAAGAGTATGATAAAAAATGCGAATAATTATAACACGTGAGATCTTCAAACGTCATTCTTCTTAAGCCAAGATATTTTCCATTAATATCCATAAATTCGAAAAATTGCTGCAATATAATTTCATCTTTTTATTATATCGTGGTTGAATTTATGTGACATGTATTCATATATGGAATACTCACTTAGTTTAGATCGTCTACGTATTCTCACATGATATACATTATTGGCGCCAAAAAGATACATCCGTGTAAAAAATGTAAAAACTTTGCTGTCATTTCTCGACGAGGAAATGATGTTATTTCAAATATTTCAACTCACGTCAAAATTGATCCTTCTTAATTCCTACTTCGGCTATCTCGTTTCTTTATTTATTTTTTTTTTCACGACGACGCTCGCGTCGTCGATCGAGTGTGATCACGCGATTGCAAATGCAATGGCTATATTAAAATTATCATTCCTGCCGGAGATGAGAGTGGACGTAATCCGACTCGAGGCTATCACGACGAAAATCTTATTAGCGCCATCGTGAGATCGTTAATTGAGGCGATTTTCAAAGCAAAGCATCGCGTCGTTTAAAGATCTTTTCACGATACAAGTCGAGTACAACAGGAGGCTTGTAAACGGGTCGTAAAAGAGCGAAACGACATGCGCGCGTTGATATTTCCTCGACTAGAGAGACGAGTTTATATGGCGCGGTGAATTAAGGAGCAAGAATTTTATTTCTGTTTTTCTTTGCGGTAGAGACGATAAACATGATTGCGGAAAGTAAACTTGGTTTTACTGGACGAAGGAATCGTGTCACGCTACCCTTTCGCGATATGAAGAGACGAATCGACGATTATGTTTTGCGAGCAAGTTCCGCAACTTTTCCTATTAAATTGTATCTCGCGTGGAATTGTAAGCGGAGAGTGTTAATGGTGTGACGTCACGAGACTCGGTAATATAACTTCTGAGAGAGTGAGTTTAATCGTCTAATGTCATGTAAGAAGAGGTAGCTAAAATCACCCTCGCGCGCACGTGTTTAAGCGATAAGACAAACAAAATACCGCAGTTATTTCAATTGTGGTATGTTAATGGCATTACACGAGATATGTCAAAAAGTCACGTCTTTCTTGTACACAACACTGCGCGGAGATTATAAGTAATTTCGCTTTTATTCGCACGCGTTCATCAAGAAATATATGTGCAATTATTTGCATTCCAGAAATGTCGCGAATTGCGAGACGAAAAAAATACATTCACTCATTAAAACGATGATAATTCTTATAAAAACCTTCAGCGTTATTAATACACGCTATTAATAAAACGCCGTTATTAATACACGATCGATCCAAGCAATCTTGGGAACATCAAACTCTAGAATGCAGGAAAGAGCTGTTTCATAGAAAGTTGTTGACCTAAAAACCAGCATGGCTCTTAACGAGTAAAATACCAACTTTGCGCCAAAAGGCCGTTCGAGCTGTCATGTAATAAACGCGCCGGTGCTCACAAATATACATATATATATATATACATATATATATATATAGTATATATGTATATATAATATATATGCATGTATGTATGTGTGCATATATATATATATATGTATATTGTATTTATATATGTATGTATTCGAACAAACTTGCGCGCGACTCGTAAAGCACAAACGCTCTAGGCATTCTCCTCTGACTCTCTCCATTGTGCGCCTCTGTGCTTTTACACCGTGAGAATTTCTCTCTCTCTCTCTCTCTCCTCTTTTTTCTTTCCTTCTTTTCTTTCATACATCCAGCGGTAATTGTCGTGTGTAAAGGAAAGAGTTGTGCACGCGACCGCTTTTACGCGTGTTTCTCTATCGTAATCTCACCATTTCGGAGTGGATTCGCCGAGAAAAAAATCTCGGCGCACATACCGCTACCGGTATAGAAAGAGTGACGTACATATTTACGTGTGCGTGCTCATGGCGCATGTATAGAGCGCAAGCACGCTCTCAACGTGTTTTATGCAGCATTACAGAGGGCTCTCTTAAAATGAAGGTCTATCGCAGTTTTCTCTATACTAATCATTTTGCTGTAAAAGGATAGCTGTAGTGCGGAGTTTACATAATATTCGTGGAAGATTGGAAAATAATTTTTCATTAATAAAGATAAACTTGAGAATAATATTTTAAGGGATTACATACCCTTGACAGGCCTAAAATTTAGATTGAAATTTAACAAATTTTTATTACGGATTAAAATTATGTTTTATTAAATAATGAAAATATATGTCTTGTAAAGTAATCTTTAAATATCTCAAAGTTTCAATAAAAAATATCAAAAATTAATATTTCCCGACAGCTGTTTTACCGAACTGTATTTGTAAAAAACGGGTACCGAAGATATCTCTGCCCCTTCTCATTTGAAACAGAAAACAAAAATTTTCCATTAAA
>JBCAUJ010000024.1:2194313-2239726 GCA_038406275.1 Cataglyphis albicans
GACAATGAGCGACACATTTGATAGTCTAAATATTAAGTGGGTGTGTAATTTTTATTTAATTTATTTTAAAAAAGTAGTACGCGTACATATAAAATAAATGGCGCGCGCGTGCGTTTATAATATTCTAGTTACTTAAATTTTGATTATAACTAATTACTTACGGAGAGTTTATTAGCTATAACTTTTTACCAAAACTTTTTTGTTTCAAATTCAATTTCCTATAAGATTCTGAAGTTTTATTATTCGAACATGAAACATCCTATATAAATTTATTTATTTATTTATTTACCTCTCAATTATATGAAATAAATTGAGCTTATTAACCAGATTAAGAGAGAGTCGGATCATTTAGAATTTTTAAAAATTGAGTTTTTAAAAGGCAATATGTTTAAAATAGAAACAATAATAAAAAATTAATATTAGAATTCATTAAGACTTTTTATGCGCGCGCGATACGAAAGTAATCGATTAGAAGTCTATTTTATACGTAAACATTTCTATGAATGTTTAATTCCTCAAAGAAAATTTAGAGAGAGAAATGTAAGTGTCTCACATTGACGATTTAACGAAGTGGCTAGCGATTTAATGGATTACTGATGCCGGGACAAGAGATCAAATACACCTTCACGTAAGCCGATTGCATGGTACAACCGTAATGTATTCTGACTTCTCGAATTTCGTCGTTATTTCGGAAGGATCGACAGCGTAATGTACGGAAAAGCGGAAATGTGCATTCCGTCACGGACAATTGATCCTCGCGTGCACAATTCATTAGTTCGAATTGAATTTGCATAAAAAGTGACGATTTGCTTTTTGTTAAAATTATACTTTTCACGAGGAGAAGAATTAATTATATTCTTAAAAAAAAAAAAAAATGAATAAATAATTAATTAGATAATATTTATGAAATTATGAATATATTCTTGTGCGAGAAATTTTGATCTCCGATATTTAATCGATCGTTTACCTAAGCTAAATGTTTGTACATGGTATAAATTAATACCTACTTTCTGATATTTCTCTCTCTCTCTCTCTCTCTCGAATATTTAAAAAACAAATTTACCAATGACTGATACGAACCATACTGATATTTCTAAAGTATTATCCTAAGAAAGAAGCGTAATTCCGCGGTGAACCTGACCAAGTCCGGTCGCTTTAACGGTTCATCCTTGAAATACTTCCTCGCGCGACACCATCCTCGATTTTCTTAATCGAATACCGTCGCGGTTCGGTTGCGTTCTCGGCTTGCGAGAATTCGCAGCGTATATCTGACCCCACGCTAGTGGGCAATTAGACGGGAGCGCATTCCCAGCCATTAGCTCGAAATGAATTCGTATTTAGCACGGTCCAGAGGGCAAACCGATCGGCAAATTCGATTTTCTCCGCGCGCAGGCCGTCTGTGGATTATTAAACTTATCGATCGAAACGCGGCACGGTCCGAAGGTGCGGGAGGCAGCGGCGAAGGGAAGGTCATCGTGGCCACGGAGAGATCAGGTTATCACGATAGGTCGTAATCGCCCTTCGTGTCCAACAACTCGACCTCGATTTACCATCCGGTTGGTTGATCGTCCCGTTTCCGTTTCTGCCCGTTCTATTGCATTTTTCTTCTCTTGTTTTTTTTTTTTTTTTTTTTTTTTCTTTTTTTTTCTTCCGCAAAGTTATTTTGCGCGAACGGTGAAAATTAACTGCTGTCCTTTCTCTTTAAAGTACTGACGACGTTCACGCTTAAATGCTTTTTCTCTCTTTCTCTTTCTTCGTATTTTTCTTCTTCTTTTCCTCGGTATTTCTCTCGGTTATTGGTAAGCGACTAGTACAGCGAACGCAATTGAATTTGCTTTTGTCGTCCCGGGTACACACCACGTCTCATTAGACGACCGCATTATACTCCCTCGGGTATATCAACGGAGCTCTCCCTCCTGATCCGACGACGACGACGACGAGCGATGTATGCACGATGTCCGGTGATGTTGACGATCTTGTAATTGCGCTGTTATATCGATGCTCCATTTACTCCGCCGGCGAATTCGTCGCGAATGCTGAAATAATTAGAGAATTTTTCCCGCGTTATTGCGCTTTACAAATTCCTATATATATATATAAACTCGCACACATTGCTTCGCTCTTTGTTGCGTAAAATTTCTCTCTCGCAATTGCCGCGTAGTTATATAAATCGTGAACTATAATATACAACGCGGTATATAACATAGGCGGAGAGCATTTTTTTTTTTTTTTTTTTTGAACGAGACGTGGCTCTCGCGCCAATCAATGTTATGCAAATATTTCGAATATTATTCATCGGCGATCGCGATCGATGCCGGTTTTTCAATTTCACCGTTTGATGCGCGCAATAATAATCTGCCGATGACAGTGCATCACGCTATCATGATGTGAAATTAATTCGATCGTTTGGCATTCCGCGATAAACGCGCTTACACGCGCCGATAACAAACATCAACGCGTAAACACGTTGTTTATATCTTCACTTACGCATGCCGAAAATCACGTCGTTCGTCAAGATTTAATCGCGCGCGAAAAGAGAAGTTATGCGACAGCAGGTCGATAATAAAGTTGCACAGTCACAGTTGCACATTAATTAATAAGATCGATTTAGTCGGCACAAAAGGATCGCGCGATGTTTTATCCGTCGATTTCTACGATCTCAAGTTTACGAATGTTTCAAATTGATTTATTACAATTATTCCTGTCAATATTAATAATTAAAATCAATAATGCAATAATAATTAAAATCCTGTTAATTTTCTTTATTTATTTTTAATTATCTTCTCTCTCATATCAAAATTCCGATCCGCTTTTTTGGCTCGTCCATGTAGCCAGGATCAATAGATTGGTATCCAAAAGTATAGAAACCTAAATAATAGAATTTATAATTTCTAATTAAAATATACACACGTTAAAAATAAAGCGAGTTCAAGTTTAACGATAATCCCAGAATCAAGCAAAAAAAAAAAAAAAAACGAAGAATTTATATTCACGTGCTATCCGGTGTGATTAAATTTTCCAGAGATCCCGGGCAGATGGAGGAGGCATTGTCCGCACGGGCCGATGATGTCGGGTCCCGGCTGCAACCTGGTCGGCGAGGGAACCGCGGCGGCCGAGACCGGAAATGCAGCGGTCGCCGGCAAATGCGTTTGCGGTCCGTCGGTGCCCTGGTGCCCGGGTGAGCCGCGGCCCTACATGTACACGACGCGGCACGAGTGCAAGCTCAATTTGGAGGCGAAAATTGCTTACGGTAGGACGCATTCATTCCATATGCCGCGAGAGATGTACGCCGCGTGATACATGGTGATGCTGGCCTCGCGCGCGCGTGCACGCGAGATGCGATCCGGACGCTGCGGCCGCGGCGCGATAATAATGCGCGTCAAAGCGCACTAATGGCTAAATTAATTTCACGCCCGATTCGTCAAATGGCGTGAATTACATCCATGTATCGGAAGGGAATCGCTCGTAATGTGCGTGTAACGCGGAGTTATCAATTTTAATTATCCCCCTCTATGTCGATATAACGGGGAGGCTTGTGTAATGGGTGAGAGTTTGTGTATATCGCGCGTAACAATTTGTTCCGATCCATTGCGTCCCTTTGGAAACCGCGGGGATTGATGATTCAGCTATTAGACGGAATAATTTTATATATCGGTAAAGATAAAAATTTGATATCTCAATTTTACGTTTATAATTATGCGATGGAAGTGATAAAAATTTTAGCCTCTTTTTTTTTTATAGAATCGTAAAAAAGTGACTACCATAATTGGATCTCATAGCGAAGGCTTCATGCTTCTGAAAACGGAGAAAATGTTTTATAGTCACCATCCATTTCCTCGATTATTGCGCCGGTGAAAATGATGGCGGTTTGTATATCGGGTGTTTACCGTGTTCTCAAGTATCCGCGACCGCATAAATTCCTCGGTTTGTTCCTCCTCCTGAATGGACAGTATTCATATCGTATTGATAAATTCATGAACTGATCGAAAATATCCTCGGCAAACATCGCTCGTGAGTCATGTCAATGTACAATATGCAAAGGTCAATGTTTATTTGCCATTATGCTTTTCCTCTCTCAGAAAGTTGCCGTTTGCTCTATCATGTTGTTTATCTATCTGTATCGAGCATCGCATCTTGCGATAAAAATCGCTGATGTGACACAGACAGAGACAAAATCGATTTCGCGTAAAAAGGAAGGGCGACGACGTGTCAAGGAATTTATATCATGAAATGTCATTGTCGTTGTCATTTCCGAATGAGTCAGAGATAGAGATCATCCACGCATTGCGCCGTGTGAATATCTTGTACCGTCGCTTGTAATAACCAAATAAAATTTTCGAGTCATCAATATTATTATCAAGTAAATATTTATCCAGCTCGCGAACAAAAAGTTGGCCGTCTGTTTTAAACTCGAACTGCTGTCGCTTTTAATAATTATGATCGGTTATTTATTTCGATAATTTTTTATTTCAGTACAGATTATATTTGTTAAGAGAGAACTTTGTTTCTTCTTTTTTTTTTTACGAATATTTCTTGCATGACATCACTTTTTAAAAACGTTTAATTGAAGCTTGACTTATCGGACTCTACTTGGGAGATGGATTTTATTGTTTATTGTTTTTGTGTGCTACAAATAAAATATGAAAGGTTGATCGCAATTGGGAACAAAGGAGTTGAGAATTCATAATCAATATGCGGACTATGTAGTCTTATTGTCCGATATCAATTGTTGTATTTTTATCATCGATTGTTACTACAGAGGAACGTGTCTTTTCGCTGCCTTTGTGCTGCCTTTTCTCTCGTCAGCGAGCAGACAACGTCCGAGCGCGGATGAAAAAGAGAAACAGTAGCGAGACGAATGAAATACGCGCGAAACTATGTCGGGCGTGCAAACGACGGCTCGGTGTTAATGAAAAGAAAACACAAATAGTGATGAAGGTGAGGACAACGGCTAAGAAAAATGGGAAAGCCAGACTGAAGGGGATACAGACGGTATAGCGGTAATGAGAAAAGGACATAGCTAGGAGCGCCACGTTCATTCGTTCCTTCATTATCGGCTCTGTCGTTTCTGATTAGAACGCATAAAAACAACCACGTGAGGGAGAAGATTGTGTTACTTGGCTAACGTGGGATGACTTTTTTTTTTATAGATTTCTTAATTTATTATATAACACGAGTTCTCGAAACGTCATTCATCTATATAAGAATTAATTGAATTTTTTACGCAGTCAATTATTATTCGCGCCCGCCTCATTCAATTATATTATTAATATTAAATTTCTTGAATTAACGAATATATTTGTAGTCTCTTAAATTGGTAACATCAATATATTTATCATCGGGAAATAATTAATATTGGCATCGCAAATATTATTAAATTAATAATCAAAAATAGATTATTCATCTGTATTATTTCATTGGAAGTGTAATTATATTTTGGATTCGTACTTTACGTATATGTATTGCATTAATATATATTGAATTTGACATATAGCAAACGATTGTCAGGCGTATATTCGATTCTTTTTATTTTCTGATAGGTAGTTTTCCTCATTTTGAAAGAAATAAACTATGTGTACAAACGACTCCGTAACAGTTATGATTAGAGCTCTCATCTAGCTGCTGAGAATCAATAGTTAACTCGTTCTCTCCCTTCGAGTGCAACTTCCAGAAGTCCATCTCGGCACAGTGCGGTGTTCAACGTGTAACGAGGTTGTTGGCGAGCGAGTAACAAAAGTAGTTACCCCGACCGGCGCAGAAAGTTAAATTCGATTCGTTGAGAAAAGTTTAATCGCGTACGTTCTATAAGGGCAGACGGATTGTTCCTTTGCCGGGTGAGTTAAGTACACGAGTAAAATACCTAAGTCCAAAAGACGAACAAAGGAGCCAGCGAACCGAGTTCGTTTCGGTGTACCGAGGCATACGCGAATGGCACTTTCTAAATTAGAATCATGAATTGTCGCGCAATGTACTTTATTCTACATTTCAACAGGCGCGCATTAAATTTAAATTAATAAATAATCGTTGATTATATGACAGTAATTATTGAAACAGTTATTATCGCGATTTTTTATTTCTCGCCACTTAAGAGAATTTGTCTTAATTATTGTAACGTGCTAAAATTATTACGTTCTTAATTATCAAAAAAAGAAAAAAAAGAAAACTTTTAAGATTAAAAATAAATATTAGAGATTATTTATTTAGTTAAAGTGAAAAATCGTCAAACTCACGTCTACTTGTTATTTAATCGATATAAAAGTTTGCTTTATTGCTTCGCACGTTAAATAATAATTATTTTTCATGATTAATATTTCACGATTTTTGCAAGTATTTTTACAATAGACGTCATCTGATACACAAAATGAATTTGAATAGAAATATTTTGGCGATATCGCCTCTCGCAATGAAATAAACTGCTGTCTGAAACGTGCCGCGAATTGCATTGAACCTCATTGAAAGTAATTATTTTCCGGTTAATTGAGTGCAATGCCCGATATTGTTCTCTGACCGAAATAAAAAAAAAATCATTGATTCTTATAGCGGACATATTTTACTGCGTAATGCAATACATTTAGAGGGAAAAGCGTGAAATATCACAGAGGCAATAACAGATGCATATACGTGTGTATGTTCGTACATGATCAAGCAAAATATTACGTTTCTATTATATCTCTATTATATCGATAAAATACTTTTGTACGGTAATTTTTCCGCATGTGAATTTATTCCAGAAAAATAAGATAAATATGTAGTCAGATATTATTATAATAACTTGTTAAAATAATTTAATTATTGGTTTTCCTTACTAAATTTGAATTTCTTTAAGTGCACTAATTTTTAAAAATAAAGAGAATTGTGAAAAGAGGAAATAAAAGCAATTAAAAAATAATTTTATCCTTTGAGTCTTTCTAATTTTTGCGCAAATAAAAGTCTATTATTTTATCAATAGAGCTTTCTCTCTCTCTCTCTCTCTTTATAGAAAAAAAATTTTTTTTTAAAGTTTTGATTTGTGTAAACAGTTTTGCACAAGTATCAACAAAAAATCTTTTTCTAATACTTTTATCTTTTAAAATTAAACAAAAAAAAATATATATATATATTTTTTTTTTAAATATAATTTTTTGCATATTGTTATTATAATAAACACAATAATAATAATACGCTTCCAAAATTGATTAACAAGTTGATTTATATTCAGCAAATGTTCCGCAAACATCTCTTATTCATTCGTTAGAATCTGCGAGTAACAATGGGTTCATAATGAAGCTGCTTTCGATGTAATGTGTTTATGTGTACATGTATGTGTACACACACACACACACACACACACACACACACACACACACACACACACACACATATATATATACATACATATGTTGTTAAAATTGGTCGTTGGCGAGGCCGACCTGTCATTAGCAGAAATTAATTCGTTTAATAACGCGTATAACGCGAATTTACACTCGGTTAGAAGTTTGACGTCGACATCGACTTTGCAACACCTTCAATTTCAGTTCCTGTTAGGCCATTATGCCCGATTCATTTTATATCGTGGCCTAAGCAACTCTAGCCGTTCGGGCGTTCCCATGGCAAACTTATTCGACGCGCTAATTTACGGAATATGAAGCAAATTGCAAATCGCATTGCGAGAACTAATAAAACTTTGCTGATGCTTAGCGAGCGTAAATTAGCGCCACACGACAAGAATTCGTTCGAGTGGATTTTCACTTTGCGGGTGGCGATGTCGGAACGTTCAAAGCATCTGGTTAATAAGTTAAATCTCTAATTACTAGAACAGCAAAAGGATTTTACGTATCGTCGAGAATAGGGTGAAACACTGTAGGTAATTATTATTCATTCTTTAAAACAGAAAAAGCTTTAATTGATTTTTCTATACATATTAAACTTTAAACAATGGCTGTTACGGACGAGTTGTTTTTTTTTCTTACAATTTATTAGAACGGAAATAATAGCGAAGAGATTTTTTTTCAAACTTTGTAATTTTATAATATCTAAAATCATTAATAAACTCTTGCACACGCCCTTTCATTTTATCTATAAAGCTAATGATATCTCGTTAAAGTAATATCGAGTTAAAAATTAATATATTTTTTTATTTTTAACAGTAAAAACAATTTATATGTACTCTGTGATTTAGCCTTTTTCATTTCTTTCAAGGAAAGAAACACGATTGAGATTATTTTATTACTTTAAAAAAAAAAAAAAAAAAAAAAAAAAAAAAACAACAGAAGTTCTTTTTTCACGCGGCGAGAATGCAAAGGTGCATTTTATCGCTTCACTGCTTCATTTCCGGACGCGAGATATATTTTGGTCCATTCGCCGTATGTCGAAGAACGTAACATTGAAGGAAAGCGTTTATGAAACATTCCGGGACATCCCTCGATCCTTTATACCCGTGGCAATTTTGTAGCTTCGTCTTCGTTCATAGATACTCCTCTCACGTCTTGAATCCAATCGCTTTTTACTCTCTCGTAGTCTAGCGAAACAACGCAAAGTCATATTGTGTCAGAAGTGCTGGCTCGGCAAGGTCTTAAGAAAAACCTTTGGATCTTTACTTTACTACGTGTAGAATTTCGAAGGGCGCGCCAACATTCTTTGACAAAGCCCGGCCATGATTGATTTTGCGCGCAAATTCTTCTTTTGCGCATGTAAAATAATCTTTACGATATATTCAAAGCGACGACTAAGAATAGCGTAACACAAGTATTCCAACAATCGGTACCATTCGATACAAAAATTAAAAAAAAAAAAATCACTGTTATACGTATAACAATTTATTAATTTATTACAAAAAAAGGAAGGAGAGAGAAGAAACAGAACGATCTAAGTAAGCTAAAAGGTATACGAGTATACAGAGAGAATTGATTTTGTTCAGAAAATACGGTTATATTTATGATTGTTGCAGATGAATCGAATCACGATGTGAAATTACTTTCCCAGAATTTTCTTCTTACGATAAGCTCATGGATTTCTGAGATACGTTAGTGAACTAAAAACAGCCTGCTTGGAATACCTATTATTAGATATTCTTTAGGGACATGATACATCTATCTTTATTCGACCGAGTTTTCGGTCACTAGAGTCGCACAATCGTGAGAAAACGATCCCAGCCTGGTTTAGACATTAGACTACGCAATCGCGTCGATATAAACACGAGGTCAGACGTGATGGAGTGACGTATCACTCAATCATTTTCATACGCGGTCAAGTCCAATCTAAAAATGTCAGATGTCGTATCCGCTTGACGGTCTAATTGCGAGGAATGGATGCGCGATATTTTATATCGGATATCAGTTTGGTCGCGCAGTGTCTTAGGATGTTCAGCGCGCTTCAATAACTTAATAATTGGGTCATTACGCAAACGATCTATTGATTCAACTTAATCCCCGGGGGAGATCCCTCGAGAGCAGCCACCGTAAGATAAATTACAAAGTTATTTTGGAAACAAAGATGAGATCGTTCGAGCTATTTCGTTCGAGCTTCTCGTTTACAAATTAGTGACACGTGCGAGAAAATATAGTAAAATCAGCACACGATACAAGTATAATTAGCAACATCGACGCGTGTGAGTAATCTTAACGTAAACAACTTATAGAAAACAGGACAATATTAGCTGACACTTTCTTGTTATGCTGTGTGCGTATATGTATGTGTGATGGTATGTCGTAGTCTATAATCTATTAAAGTAACCTGAAATAACGTAAATGTGGGCGTAGTTTAAAAATAACTGTTATTTCTAGAAAAGCAGACTAAGATTAATGATAAATTCAAATTTATGATTTTAATAATTTTGCAATTTATATAAAGACGTGCACCAGTTTCTATAATAGAAACATTTTGCATTCGGTTCGTTATGGCAAATTTAGTTTTCAGATGAAAATTTCAAGTTACAGAAATACTGCATTTTTCTAGATAATTGAACTTTATTTTATATTATTGAATATTATTTTTATAATTTGCGTATACAAATGTATCTACAAATAAATATATATAAAATACGATCAATGTAAGAAGAACGGAGAGAAAAGGTGTGTTATAAGAGTGTTAAAAATTTCTAAGGAAAATTGTCAGCGTCGATTTAATGTTTTCCACAATGGTTGATTAGAGGAAAAAGAGCAGTTACAGCGGCAAATGTCATAGCGATCCTTGCGAGCGAGATTATTTCGCGGATTTGCTTGCACTTTTGGGTAATCCGATATTTGCCCGGAACACTCGCGTCGATGTTGTGCAAAATTTACTCGCCATATTAACTGCCCGGCGGCAAGCCATTCGGATATTTGTATAACAAACGTTCGTGGTCGCGCGAAATATTGAATTGCTCACCCCTAAGCAAATTCATAATCTATAACGCGTCGGTGTCCGTAATGGCGACGATATTTAATAAGGCGGGGACATTTATAGAGCTGGCCGAGTCATTTATCGTGCATAAATACGGTCGAGGAAAAACGAGCGCGAAATACTTTCTTGGCGGGAAATGTTTTCAGGTTCTCAGGTGCCGTAAACTTTTAGGCATTATTTCTTTTTATCGAACTAAATGCAGCGTCAAAAGATGCAATAATGTCTAACAAGAAATCAATTTAATTATATATATATGTTAAAAATGGCGCAGGTATATTTTGACATTAGATTTCTAGAGTTAAATATATAAATTATTATTTTCAATACACTCACATACACAATTAAATTTGTCTTTTTTTTATATTAATTTTTATTCTAAATTTTAATTTACCTTGGACACATTAATATCTTTTCTTTTTGATTTTTCTTATAATTCCGTTACTCTTCATTCATTATTAAATGATTTTGCAATTTTGATTAATTGATTAATGCTCTTATAAGAATTCATCTTTTAATTAATACCAATTACTTCGCTGGATGATACGCGATTTGCTATTTTAATAGGTCTAAATCGCATTTATGTATCGCTGATCATTACGGAGGACGTAATTACAAACTGAATTACTTTACTTATTAGGAGTTCCCGATCAGAACAGAGTCGCTCGGGCATCTGCGATCGCGAAATAATGGCCGCTTTCGCCAAGAGCGCAAGTTTAATCAAATGAAGTGTTTTGCAAGTACCCGTTAATTAATTCATGCTCAATATCCATCTCTACCAAGGAGTGATCACCGCAGCTGATAAACTTCCAACTTCTGTTTCAGATGACCTCTTTAATTCTGGAGACACGCCGAACAGCGCTACCATTGAGGGTGAGTTACTTTCAACCAATTTCGAAAGTTTTCGCGAACGGGCGGCTTTAATTGAGTGTGTTTAGTATTCATCCGCTATCGTGTTTAAGGGATTAAAGGGAAATTATACGAAGCTCGCGTTCCACTACGCAAACTACGCGCGACTCTTCCTTTGATACTGTATCGTGGCTTTAACAGTGTTCAGCTCGTAGCATTAATACGTGCTCGCCGTTAACAAGTGTTACTAACTCGAAACTTTCAGCAGTAGACAAATACGCAGCTGTCATGTTGCTACATGATCGGCAAAAAGAATCCGACGGAATAGCGCGAAGATTACCTCTATTAACTTTGATACCCTTGATCAAACGAGAAATAATGCCGCCACATTATATACTCGCTTTGAAAGCAACCACTATATCCATTAACGTAATGTTCCATCGATCAAACTTTATCGTATAACATCGCTTCATTCATTTTTCATAAATAATAATAATTTGTCATTGTACTCGGTCTCGTTACAGACAAATGTAATTACATATGATAAAAATACTTGACGAAATTCATCAGAAAAATATACTCCAATTTCACCGATGTTTAACTGATACATATACCTTAGGCTTATACATTACGCAAATTAGTGAAAAATTATCTCCGTAATGAAAAATTGTCATGCATCTCTCTTTAATTCTCGCGAATTTTTGCTGAAATTTTTCGAAAATCTTTTATTTGTCTCACACAATAGATCCGTAAAAAGTGTACACGTGAAAAATTTTTTAAATTAAATTAAATTTGAAAAATTATTATTGATCATTTAAATATTAAAATTATATTATTAAGTAATTTTTCATCGTTAATTTGGGAAGATTTGTGAAATGTTAGAGATACTTGTAATCCAAACTTGCCTTCGCGACTCAGAGAATAATATCGAGATAATATCGCGATTAAAGAGAAATTCTTCTCGTCACTTACCGCGATATCGGTATAATGCTCACTAATTACATGTCTTATCGGCGTCACGCATCTACCACGTTCTTCGAGCCCGTTGCCGGTGCAAGCGGATAAACGGCCACTTCCGCTAATGTAACGGCAAGATAGTCACACAAGCGATTCGGGGCATCGAATTGAATTATCTCACAGAGATCGGGGAAAGGATTGGCGGGTGGGCCAAGCAGTCGGCACTCGAGACGAGGCACGAGGGATGAGGGAGGTCTAATTTAATCTGGTAGGCGACAGTATATCTCTTCTCTTTCTCCCTCCCATTCGTTGCGTAAATTCTACCTCAAAATAGGAACAAAAGTAGCGTAGGAACTTTCCTTTGTGGACGACTGACAGTTTGCCTCTTTCGCGCGGCGCGAATAAGAAATGGCAGGAAAGGAGGGCAAATTTTCGGCGAAGCGGCGAAATGGCTGTAACAAAAGGGGGATCCGCGGCGTATTTGCGGCGAAACTTTTCACAGGGAATTTCCGACACGGCGAGGCGTGTTAAAAAATTACACTTTAACGTATGTACCGTGAAATTGAAGTGGCAAGATCGTTTTCCATTTTTTACTCGGGTCTCGCATTGCGCCACTACTGGCCGGTTTCGCCTTACACACTTGTCTGTCTCTTTCGAGCTATTATTTATCATTGGAATTACGTACAAAGAGCCCTATCGATCGTATCGACAAATTTCAGAAATAAACAACAGTTTGACGACCGAGAAGAAAAGTGGCTTCATTATTATTGAATTTATAAAGTTTTAAAAAATGTCTTAATTCATTTTTTTTAACTCAAAAAGAGTTTAATCGACGTTTTTTTTTTCTTCTCTTTAAGATTAGATTTTTTAAAAATTTCTTAAAGAAAGAAATGAACGGACCTTTGATTGTTGTGACTGCATTCTTCAATTCTTTCATTTAACGATTCTTATATTCGCAGTCAAAAAAGGAAAAAGAATTATATATTCACCGCTGCAAATCGCGGACACCGGTATTGTTTCAAAGGCAACAGGACAATTACATTATTCCGCATAGTTGCGAGAAATTTAATTTGTCGGATAGCCCTTCGCAAGGATACGAGTGATAAAAACTTCTCTCCGACTGCGTAGCCGTCGTCGGACGGCTGTCTCCAACGAGTTTTCGCGGAGAGAGTTTTCATGGGGTGGTAAGCGAAAGGGAGTAACTAAGAGTAATCGCGCGTGGCAAAGTTCGTCGGCGCGATCGTATATTGCTGTGGAAGGACGTTTACAACTAAAGCCAATGCGAGAAGGCATATGGCAAAATACGTACTTCATTAAATTCAACGGAACGATCCGTGAGTGGAATTCCTCGGGGCAACTCTTCTCTCGGTCGCTTGATTTTTTTTTCTCGACATTGAAGATTACTATCGCACCATATAAGCGACATCAGTGATAATAAAAAATATAAACAAAACGGAGGAATTTTTTTATTTAAGTGTTAGTTAATTATTTTTAAGCCGCTATTTAGATTATGAGAGGGATACTTTATAATGCTCACACTGCGAATGGTTGCTCGTGTCGCCTCTCGATTTAAAATTGTCTTGCCACGAAAATATTTTACTTTCGTAATCTCAGTGAAGTTAATAAAAACTTTAATGCAAAATTTACATATTTTTATAGGAAAAGTTGCGTGCCGTAAAAGAGCGAAACATGGGATAAGCTTGTCCTTTCCATACTTGCACGAAATTTATTATTACTCTAAACGATATGAATAAAATAAGTGATTAAGAGGACATATCAGTACAAATTTTACACGCTTTAATATAATAAAAATATGTTGTAATGAACGGGGAGATTCCATAAATTCTCCTTTTGAATGCCGAGACCGCTCGTGGCTTGCACTTCATCCTATTGAGAATGTTCCCCTTGAATAGAGTTTTGCCCTGCTTCATAATAATGCGGTATCACTTTCCTCTCCACTTGCTTTCGGACAATGTGCTTCCTATAATAGGGAAGCCATCGAGACCTTGTGCCTTCTTTTCCCGTGTCATCGCTGAAAAATTGCTCCCTAACATTCGTCGACTCGTTAATCCTTTCGATGTCAAGTTTTTATTTACTTGACTAAAAATCTGATTATTTCTGTGCAATTAAAGAAATTTAGGAATCCTTGAGAAAATTTTCGGGATTAATTTTAAATGCTTTATAAAAGTATTATATATTATATATATATATATATATATATATATATATATATATATATTCTCAAATTACAAAAGTCGAGATGTGCCTTTCACGAACTTTTCTCGAGGATCTCGGATATCTTGGAAGGGCGCTTGGTGGTTTCCTTTTGATTCCAGTCTCTAAACGGCGTCTATCAGAAGCGTTATTTTGAAGCTTTCCTTTCGCCCATGATTCTTTCTCCTTTCCCCTCCCTCCCCCCCCCCCCATCCGTCCTCTCCTCTACCCCGGGCGTTGCTCTACGCCGTGTTATTAAATAAACTTGCTCGCTGTCTCTCTCCCCTTGGAAAAGAGATTTTCCTGCAAATACTGCGACGTGCCGGCAATGTGCAAACATTGGCGAACTTTAATATTGTCCGCGCGGGCACATAATATAACATATTTTATTAAAGTGTGCACTGTGGGAAATACCGCGCCGTTATGTAGACTCCGTCTCGAGAAGTCGACAGTTCGGATGTACGCGTTTTTATTTCAGGCGACGAAAAGTTTTAATAAAATTATTCGCGTAATCAATGATATTAGTTAGAAATTTTCTAACTTGATTGTATTTTCGAATTGTAAGGTGAATTTTTATTAATTTCTGCCCTCCTATATCGTATATATTTTTGAAACAAAGTCAAAGTTTCTTTGATAAAACAAATTGGAATTAATTTCTTTACAGAATTAAGTGCTTCTATGAGAATACGTTTCATATAAACGTTTGTAATTAAAGCATTAATTAATAAAGGTAATTTAATTATATAATAAAGATAATTTAATTAAATAAAGGTAAGGTGAGAGCATGACGATAATTTAGATTAATTTCTTCATACAGACATGCCGCCATTTCCGTTTGCGAGAGAGGCAAAGGATAATTCGGGTCGAACGTAATAAGAGATGTAGAGCGTAAGTTGTTGGTTGTAAACGTGTATGCTCTCGCCGAGCATCTTCGGGATTTATGTTTTACCTATTGCGGCGACGAAAGCGAGTAATCCGCAAGGATGAGAGGAGAGAAGGAAACGCGGACGGAAAATGGCATCCGCGCGTACGGATCCCGAGCATATTTGCTTCGATAAAACGGATACGTTGTCTCGTGTCTCTTCGCGGCAATGTCTCTGTTTATTCGCGCCAACCGTGCTTGTGGAGGAAAAGACGCGATAGGGCGAAGGAAACTCGGTGTCTCTTCGATATAGGGAAATAGAAATGAACGAAGTAACAAGACGCCCGGGGCCACGTCGTCTTCTCCAGGATAGAAAATGCTATATTTGCTTTTTGCTTTTTTTTACGAAAGAGAGAAGAAGAGAGAGAAACGTCACAGATAGTGGTTTATAAAAATGATATCCTTTTCCCCCGCGCGATTTCTGGCAATGAGATTAAGTCGGCTTGTCGATGCGCGTCAGACAGATATTTGTCAAGAGGAGGAGTTTCATCGAAATAAAATGCTCTGCGCTTCTCTCAACGTCGAAATGCCGCGTTGACACGTGAGCGCAATAGGCGTCGGCAATAGATACAAAAATCGATATGAAAATAAAGGTTTGTTGCAGATTTATTGCATTCGCAAATTTTTTATTTGTCAACGCGAGGTATAAATAAAAATTGATGGCAACGTAAGGTTAATTCTCGCCATGCTAAATATTTGTCCTCGCGATACAGCAAATATTATTTTTGAAATACGTTTTTAATAGACACGTTTACGAATGTAAAATGAATGTAAAATCGAATATGGATGCATATAACAATCTAATACCATCTCAATTGATTGAATTTTTTTAACAGATTGCGTTTCCGATATTTGGCATAGAATAAATATCTTAAACAAGTCGGCTGTAAAATTTGATTTGACTGAATATTAATTTTTTTTTTCTTTTTTTTTTATTTCAATGTTACGGAATTCAATGGAATCACGAAACTCCAGCTGACAGTTTAAAGAGTGATCCAAGGAGTGTGGTCGGATCGAGATTAAACGTGGATTAATTTATTGTCCCCTCCCTTTTCTTGATAGAAACTATTTCCTTACAAGAATTGATTTCATTAGAAGCTTGTTCCCGCTTTAAGTGGATTGTTAAAGTTTACGGTGATTTAAGGGACGCAGCGCGTCACCGGCCGTGTATTAATTTACCGCCTACGTAGAAACTCCTTTCGCAAAAGAATTAATTTTGTCCGTAATTTAAAATTTTTCCGAACTTAAAGAATCTCTATAAAGGCGAGAGCGATGTATACTACAGTCGCTTATGCTTGAAATCTCGCTCCATTTTCGCGAGAAAGCTTACAATATAAAAAAAAAAAAAACGCTCGGACGAGTTACAGCGACTCCAGAGTTTACTTAGAGATAGCGTGCCACAATGTACGACGATTATGCCCATTTATAATTTAAGTCGGAACTTTTATATATAAAAAATATAAAAAAAAAAATATTAAATTGAAGACATTAACAAATAAAGTTTTTATCCCAAAAGTCGTTATAATTCCAAGCGAACTGTAACTGATAAGTAGAGTTTCCTTCATTATAAAGTTGTTTGAATTGAAACTTATTCAACTTATTTAACTGATTCGAGTTGTGAAACTTCAGTGAGTATTCGCGGAAAATAATCCAAGAAGCGCATTTAGCGGCGTTGACCGCGTCGTTCCGGCCATCTCGAGGAAAATTTCGCAGTTCCTAGAGGCACTTCAATTGTCCGGAAAGAGGACAGGCCGGCATCGCCCCATCAGACGCGCTTCAATTGCATAGAAGTATCCAGTAAATCCGTTTGTGAAAAATTTTCCATTCGACTTAATCGCCAAACAAAGTTTGTTTTGCGCCTAGAGACGAGGAAGAGGACCCCGTGGATCTTGGATCTCGCGGCGCGAATTCCGTGATGTTAATCCTCTCCGGGATATATTAACGACCGCTGTCACGCTCGCGAAACGAAGATACCGAAGAATGTTACCTGAAACGTGAGATAAGCGACAAGTCACAATAGAGGATATATAATTACGCTATTTAAGACGCTGATTAAATAAATTTCGAGGAGGGATTAAGGTCTTAACGCTGTCTCAACGCGAGTGACTTTTGTCTTTAGGACGTGTACGTAGACAGACATGTTTCAATGTTGAGACATTTTGACAGAACGATATAAATTATTCACGGTATTCGTCTTTGCCATCTGATTTTCGTTTGCGGAGAACAATTGAATTAGTAATCAAGTTTGTATTATTAACGTATTAAATAACAACGACGTCGTCCGATAGGAAACTCCCATAGACAGCCGACAAGGTACGTAGTTCCTTATCTTACGTCGTAACGCGCGTATCTCCGTAACGTTCATCGTAAACATTATTAATCCATAATATTTATATTTTGTCTGCGTTATATAAATTACAATCGTATATTCGCGGCAAGAACGCGTAACAATATCAATTAAAATCTTATCCGAAAACACTTGTTCACGACAAGTGCGTCGATCGAGTCTCGAAACGTGTTATCTTTTCTTTGCGAGCGCGCTGGAATTTTCTTAACATTATTCTATGTTTATCATTCTATCTTCCTCTCCTCCTCATTTCTCATTCTGCTTTTCCTTTCGACGTGGTTTGCGAGTAATAGCAAGAAGCGACGAGGCCATTCCATTCCTGTAACTTCAGAGCAAACGTAAAATTATACGCTTGGGTCCCCGTTCGCTGGTTTAGATGGCTGGTTGGTTGACCCAAGTTCTCGACTTGCTTCCATCAAGCATGGGTGGAGAGCATTGCGCCACTTTGCCAACTGTTGTAATAATTCCCGGTTATGGGCTACCTTGCCCTCCGTCGCCGCCGTGATTTTCACGTGGCGTGCCACTTGACGAAAATAGTCGCAAAAAAATCTGGCAGATTGTCGCTCTCTCGTCTCGAGATTTGATCGTTGCTTCTTCTCAACTGCAATTTCTCGCCAACCATAACGTAAGTCGCTCTTACGTCGACAGATATTCGTCATCTTCTCACTGTTATCGTTGAAAGTGCGATAACATTTTACGCCTGTGTGCTTTTACTGAAAATTCTAAGGAACGAGGAGTGTGCGCTCTTATGTTTTATTTAATTAGATTATAGTGAAAAATTTCATTTCATCGTCGACCGTACATGTGAATTTTTTATGGAAAAGTGTCGATATCGAGACGGATTTTTTTTTATATCCTGTCCGACTTTGATATTCTCAAATAATCATGACTTTTATATTATCGAAGGCGATATCCAGCGGAATTAGAAATTTTTGAAAAGCACTCTGTGAGCGAACGAGGGTTTCAGAATTGATGTCCTATTTTCGTATGATCTAGACTGCATTGGCATTAGATTCTAAAGCTTATTTCTGTAAATACATTAGAGGAAGTTCGATGCGCATCCGTAGAACGGTACTACGATAATTCGATTAATTGATTCATTTAGTAACAGCCGATGCTTGGCCCGTAAGCACATTGAATTAGCACGCATATTTGTCCCTTTTAATACAATTACACGGTCTCGTTAAATGCAACAATGCTTGACCAATGTAGCGTTATGAATATCTAATTTCTGTTTATTTCACTTAAAAATTTATTACATTGGAAATGGAAGTCTGCCTTTGACAGAATTATATAATATATCGAATGCACTTTGCGCTTCATTAAAATATTAGAATTGTAAGCTGCGTTCTGAACTCTCGGATTTCCAATTAGCTAAAATAGCGAATACTCAAGTAAAAGCAAGTTTATTTTTTGAAGAAAACTGGAGAAGGAAAAGTGCAATCGCAGAGGATGAAATTTTATGAAGAAATTTGCCGAGTAATCTTGCCTCGGTAAGGCGGTAAAAAAAAAAAAAAGAAAAAGAAATCCGAGATTTCTGGATCTGCGGCACGTTTCTCTAATTACGACGCTCCTGCGAAACGATCTCCAATACCCGATCGTTTTATGTCATTAACGACCGTAAGAGAATCGGCTTGCGGCAAGGAATTCAAGTTAGATGGGAATACGGAATTCGATTTTGCGAACGTTCTGCCGCATTTGATCAATCGTAAATTCGCCTCAGAGTGCGGAGGAAGACCGAACGATTACTTTTGAGATTAGGATAATGAATTAATTATTAGGATAATTAAATGGGAATGATTGCGTTAATAATGGATCTCGCGAATTAAAGTACTTATATCTTTGTATAAAATATGATGCAATAATTGTAGTCGGTGAGTGAATTTTGGGAAATTATCTACGTACATATGCATATAATTAATTAAAAAATTTTTTACGCGTGATAATATTATTTTTCAATAATTTTTTTAAATACATACTCGTGTCATATCGGTAAATTACTAAATTTAGTTATGACAGATCCAATTGTATTATTAGAGATCGAATATTTTTCAATTTTCATATTAATAAATTTAAAGAATTTTATTACAATAAATTTTTTCATTTCACCTCAAGCAAATACATTTAAACATAAAATATTGTACGAACCATCTTTCGTCTTCTGGCTAGAAAGGGCAGCCATCGTGACTTAAATCTCGCATTAGGACTAACGGCACTAACGATCGGAAGGGAACGGAAACGGAAATCAGAGCTCGAGACGATGGGATAAAATTCGAATCACAAGTCACGAAACGCGGCCCCTCCTACAGCCAGATCTGTCGTTCGTCCTTGAATCGCCAAGGGATAAAAGAGCAATCAATCTGACCTCCGATGTGCCTCGAATCTGCCTCTACTCGTTCTCTCTCTCTCTCTCATCGCTCTCATTCGCTTACTACATTGGCTGCGGCGGTAGTAGTTCTCGCGATTTCTTGAAAAATCTCGGATGAAAGTCGTGAGAAAACGAGTTCGCTTCTCGGATTGCCCGGACACGTCGCGCGAACAAATTTCTATTGTATATCGACAATAGCTCCGGCGGGCCGTACGTCGCGGACATAAATAACGCAGGAGCCAAGCTGGGGCGGGGGAGGGAGGGAGAACCTAGAAGGGACCGCAGACACCCTGCGCTACCCTTCTTCCCATATTCGGAAATTCAATTTTGATAACGCTTGCCAGAAGGTAAGACTCGGGATGGCCGATTTATATCCTCCCTCTGGTCGCCCTCTATCATCGCGCGAGTCATCCCCTTCCCCCGCGCGTTCTTTTGCAGTTTGTTTCCCCGTCCTCTCGCACGCCCCTTTTCTACTTCTCGCATTTCTCTTGTATAATCGTCGATGATTTGCGGCCTGAAAGATCCGATATACGGCGCGCTGAAAGCTGTTACTTTTATGCCCGCGATATCAGTGAGCGTTAGCGAAATTGAGCCATTTGAGCGGAATAGCGGCGATTCAGTGAAAATAAAGCTTCGCTATTTATCAGCCTTCGCAAAGTTTGACATAATTTCATGTTTGTTTTTTTTTTATATCAGAAAAAATTAATATGCAGTACAACAGTTGTTGAAATTATTAGAAGTAAATTTTTAAAAATATATGTGTATATAAATACGGGATTTTTAAATATAATTATTACTATACTATCGAGAAACAACGCATTGATTTTATGTAGCGAAGATATACCATCGCAAGCATCATTAATACCTTCGCCAAGTGACTAGATAGTATTAGATTCCTAATTCCACCGAGGATCCTCTTGGAGGAGCTTTTACGCATTTTCGTTGCTTTCCTTTTGTTTTTCTTTTTTTTTTTTCTCTTTTTTGTACGTGAGTAACCTTCTTCGATTTCTCGTTTACACTCCGCGGGAAAGCCGGCAATTTGCCGAGAGCCCGGGGGATCTCGGTAGCAAAGCTTGTTTTATTAACCCTGAAGAACTGCGGAGCGGAGATTTACCGCGATGGTAGCGGACATTCGGACGTCGATAAAATTTGTTTCTCGCCATTAATTCGGGTAAAGAGTTACGTCAATTCCTTCGATAGATTTGCGCGGATTTACGGGGGACGGGATACGTTCCGCGAGGATAATTGGAAAATATTTTTCCTACCGCGTGCGCATTTCGCGTAGAGTTCAAGGACGGCCGCATTTTTTTCATCTGCGCGCGAGGAACAGGACGTTTTTATTGATTCCAATTCGGAGAGCAAAAAGAAAAAAGAAAAATACGAGAGAGAGCCAGTCGGAAAATTGCTACAGGGGTTATATTTGAATAACGATACCTAAGCGTTGCTCGAGCTTTCGGCGAAATTTTGATAGGTTAGCGAATAGTACGCAGAATAATGGTTGTTCGTTATTTTTAGATTGTAATAAGAATTAAGATTGTGCTCTAAGAAATGAAATTTCCTTACATACATGTGTGTATGCAAAATATAATAATAATCTAAATTCTCACAAATTCTCACAATACACGTGTAGAAAAAAATGAGCACTTGTCTCAAATATTTATATAAATATTTGGAAATAAATTGCATTAATTAAAATTTAATTAAAAAAAACAAAAATAATAATAATATCAGAGAAGTAAAAACGCGCGTATATATGGCGCGTTATTTCGGTTTAGAAACGCCGCGCATTATTCCGGCATTCGTTTAGACAGTCTCATGAATGTTGCATCGAACGATTACGCGCCGAATCAACCGTGCAATACCGTAACGTGTATACCGTCCGAATTTAATTCGCCGGTAGAGTTTAACCAACTGAACTCGGCGCGACCGGCATGACAAACGACGGGCCACAAATCACGCATGTACTCATTACTGCGACGTAATGTCCGATACTTTCGATACATTGCCGTTGTTATTCAATCGCGTCGTCGTCGTCGACGTCGTCGTCGTCGTGGTACATGGAGCAGAACCTGTCCGAATGTACGATGAGCCGCGGCGCGGTTGATACCGGTTGACAAACGTGATCAACATGATTAATATTCTCCCGCGAGCCATTTTTATCGCCGCTGCACTCGAGTCGTGCACTGAGCGAGCGAGCGAGCGAGTGAGTTTTATTTAGCGCTCGCGAGAACCTTGTCAGCTGACGATTCAACATGTATAGTACATCACAACTTGTCACGTATATATTACGTCAACGTTTGCGCATTCGCTTTTAAATATTCACCCTGCCGCTCGTAAATCGCAAACGAGATCCGAACGTCGTTGACGGTCGCATCACAGATAAACGCGCGTGCGATAATATTCAGGTGGGATTGTGTGATAAAGCTTGAGCGACTCTAGCATGATTAACGTTTAAATAAGCTCGTTCGCTATTCGCGAGTCGCTATACGAGTGAAATACGAGGCGCCGCCAGTTTAAGTCTTACCTGAAAAGCGCGGGTGGGGTGGAGTGAGGTGGCGAAGAGGCGGGGGGGGGGGAGGGGGAAGGGATATTAAGTGCAACGCGTATATAAGGTCTTGCGCCGTCGCTCGTTTATAAGAGAGCGGTAGGGATGAAGTTTGTTAGGTACTAGCCACTGGTAATATTTACAACCGACATATACGCACACATACAATAAGAGCGGCGATTACGGCGCGGTCGTAATTCGTACCTAAAAGTAGCGCGAGCCATTAATATATTCCGTACGCGTTGCTCGTTTGTCATTTAACGAGGCTAACGCGCGTAGCGCTGCGCGATGCATCGCGTATACAAGCCGCGACTAAAAAGTCAGTTCCTGACGATGGATAGCAAAGATTATAAAAAAAAAAAAAAAAAAGAAGAAAAAGAAATCGAGAACGCGACCGCGCGGCAATCTATTGATGCGCATCTCGACGTTGCGTGTCTTACGTAAACGCTCGATGCTAATGCACTATACGGTGCATTCGCCTTTGGTGCCACAGGAAGTATCCCCCCCTCCCCTCTTTTCCATCTCTGTATTTCTCTCTCTCTCTCTTTCTTTTTCACGTCCGTCTCTTCTATTTGCTCATTCCATGCAGCCTCCGCATATGGACGTATTTAACGCTTGTTCTAAAAGCTAACAATAAGTCTCTTATGCTGTCTATACTAATTGCATAATATTAACTGAAGATCTTTATATATTTTAAGAATAGTATTGTCTGTGCGTATATGTGTGTGTGCGTGCGTGTGTGTGTGTGTGTAACAATATAGTGTATCGAAATAGAATTATTTGACAAATAAGAATTATTGTGAATCATTTTGTTTGTATCTTATAAACTTCTACTTATCCGAGAAAAATTATCTAATTATAGAAGGTCATATATAATTAAATGAGAAATTTGGCGCGATATAATTTTAACTTATATAATTATTACATTCGGCTAGATCTGATTATATATGAAAACAGATCTATAATCGAATATGATTATATAAAGATAAAATCGGGTCAAATTGCGGATAATATTATATGTGATGATATAAAAATATATATATTATCAGATCTTTTCATAATTATATTTTTCACATCTGATGATATTGTACCATTTATTTCTCGGATAAATATAAAATTGTTTTCTTAGTTTTCGTTATCAATTTTACATCATTATTATCGGCAATATTTTTAATTGACAAGGAACGGATCCTAACATATGAAATCAATTTTCTCTCTCTCTCTCTCTCTCTCTCTCTACCTCGGTCTCTCTGCCTTTCCTTTCTTATTTGCCGTACATCATATATAACTCGCGTACACATCGTTAAATATGAAACGTACAGAGATAGAGACTTTGCAGCAATTTTCATGTACACGTAAAGAGCATAGTCTTCGTTGTCATACAATGCATTTTCTTGCGTGGCTTATCGCTGGTATAGATGACTATTTTATAACCGATTTTGTCGCTTAAATGTGTCGCGTAAATACATAAAAAGATTTTTGCGCGATTTGAATCCGATTCTCCAATATAAATCTGCCGATAAAATATATCTAATTTGTCTAATTCTAATTTACATGAGATATTTTGCATGTCGGAAATCAATCCGTTGCATTATTTAAAGAAAATTGCATATTTGATGCAAGGAGATTGTATAAAATATTCTTTAAACCTATGTGTAATGTTTCATTTAAAAAATGAATTGTTTGAGCTTTAAATTTAATGAGAATTTTTTCGAAAATGATATTTATATATGATCACATTTTCAATTGAAGACCTTCTCATAAAATTAACAATTAGACGCACAATTTTAATTTTCAAGATATTTAATATTCCAAAATTCAACGTATTATGATTTCTGATAAGAACTTATTAAATTGGAGAATCATCAAAAGATCCGTTCTGGCACAACATTTTGTTTTAATATAATAAAAAAAAGGAAGAGCATAAGAGACACATAAGATTGCAGGTTGAATTATAATAAATGACGCTTATAATAGCATCTGAATACTATAATATTTTTTCTCTCCGAGACTTTTGTAAATACAGATGAATTAATATCTTGATTGAAATGTATTTTCTTCCCATAGCAGCTCCTGACAAAAGAGCAAAAAGAAGTTTCCAACAACGTAATAACAAAGCCATCGGTGTGGGTGTGTTTTACTTTGTTGAATTTGCATCGCGGGCTTTCCCGGAGATTCTCGAATATGAATAATAATTCCCTAGCGGCTAGAAAGATCTTCATGCGATCTTTTTTTTTTCCAATTTTCTCGCATTGTCGATTCTCGGGTTTGCACGAACTCGGGCGTAGGGTATATGTTTACGAGGACATTTAATCGTTCACCGTGTAAACAACATCGCAGGACGACGTAATTCTCGACCGCAAAAGACGGCTTTGCCTTTCAACATTCCAATCGCCCGTTTATCTTTCTCTTTTTAATTTTTAAATTTTTTTATCTGTATGTACATAGGATACATGCACAGCATGCAAAAAATATATATGTATTTATGAGATCGAGTAAGGTAATTGAAAATGTCAGAAAACTTTAGTATCAACATTATTTATCGAATAAATTAACTTATTATTTTTTTTTTTTTTTTAATTTATTTTCTCTCTCTTTCGAAGATAAATTAATTGTAATTGCGATATTCCGCACCAATATAAATGTTTGCTTGTAAGCATTAAAATTATTTTATTTATGTGAACAATCGATTCGTCTTTTGAATTATTACTTCTCGTCGAGAATTTTTCCAATTATCTATGTATAAATATTCACAGATTAACGACCTGTGCCTGTATAATTTATGATTTAAGACGATACTTTATCATCTACTATCGCAAGAAAATCTCAGATGATACTCCCATTGTGGTCAAGGGGGATTAGTGTTGAAACGAAATGAGCTTTGGCCTTTCTCTCTCAGTCTTTCTCGTGATCCTTATTCGCTCCATCGCGAAAACACATTCCTCGTTTCCCTTGATTCCCGTTCACCGCCGCGAGTTTTCGCGTGAATTTTCATTTGAATAGTTAAACGCTTGCGCTCGGTCATTTAGCCACGGCATAAACCACCGTGATTTAAGCGCGATCAGGTCGGACAGATATGTTACGCCAATTTAAACGGCAGAGGTAGAGGTAGTTCGCGAAGAGCAGCCTAGTAGCGGAAAATTAAATGTGAGTATGATTTTAGGCGGGCAATTTATATGTAAATGACATTGCTTTCTCTCTCTCATTTCGCTCCGTTTCATTTCTCTCTCACCCTCCGTTAATATTTCCCGCACCCTCGTTCTCGGCATACCATCCATGCCGAATATTTAATAATGCCCATTGTTTCGCTGCTAACGCCCGCTTACTATGGCTCGAAAACACAGGTCAGTCCCGGGATATCCCGCGAGGCCCGTCGGCATTTAAAGCGCGAGATTTCGCCTGGATTTTCCACGAGGGTATAAATGGGTGCCGACCTCTTACCCGCCAACAGCAGTAGCAGCATCCGATTTCCGTGATGGGCGCGAGAGCCAAGCGGAGGGTGGGAGGACTAAAATAGCGTGGGTCATGAATAAAGGGCTCGCACGAGAAGGCTTTGACTCCGCTACGAGCATCTATCAGACGCGGAAGAATAGCAACGCGCGAGATCCGTCGCGCTTACAACATACATACCTCGCACGCTCGCGCATCGTCTTTGTTAACCTCGGGGTCGCGGTTAAAGCGCCGGATAAAATTGCGGATTATAGGAGCCGCCGCACCGTCCGCCCGCGCCACTCGTCTTCCATACGGCGGGGGATCGCGCGTATTGTTCCCGCGCAGTCAATAAATTATTCCCATATGCTCCGCGGTAAGGTATACGAGGGAAATGAGCGAGGCAGATAGACGGAGAAAGAAAAACATCGTCGATTTATCTCCAATCCATTCACGCTTCGAACAAGCGCTTATCGACGTCGATCCGCTTATCGATACTTATATTATATTTATGCATCTGGAATAAGTTGTCGCATTGCTGGATAAGCGATTTTGCCAGATGTCAATCGGCGAGGTCACACAAGTATAATTCTATAAGATGTAATGAAATTTAAATCATTTGCTAATCCGATTATGATATTAGAAAAAAAAAAAAAAAAACAGCTGGGACAAAACATCAATCCGTGATTCGCGATGCTCGTAGAATATTTTATAATCAATCACGTGTATTAAAAAAAAATTAGCGATGAATTATTTCCATGTTTACTCAGCAACTACTTTGCTCACAGATGCGGAATTTCATTATTATCGCAAAAGTAAAAGAGAGAGAGAGAGAGAGAGAGAGGAGAAAGGGCTGCATTAATGTCAGAATCATGTGTACAACCATGCAAGCTTTTGAAAGACATAAGGCAGTGTTTATGCGATGGAAACAGAGGGCGGTCGACTACGGAGATAGCGCCCAAGGCTTTTCCGTTAATGAGATTGCTCAGCGCAACGAGAAAGTGGCATTAACGACCGCGCGACAACTGAATTTATCGTCGACCATTCATTTGATACGCGAAAGAACTAGTACAGTGTGATACGTCGTAATGCGATTCATGCTGGTTACCGCGAGCATAAATAAATGAAAAAAAAAGAATATATATATATATATATATATTATAGAGGATTATATAGAATATATATCATTGCACTTATATATATAGGATTATATATTTTCAGAAACATTAACTGGAAATAAATATGTATACATATTTGATAGATATTATTTTTTAAATATAATTTTTAGATAGCTTGTTCGGATGTTTAAAATTGAGATTTTATCAATGGCTATGCAAATCCGCTAGATTCACCGTATAATGTTTGCAAATCGCGAAATATTCGAAAATTATTACAATCTCCGTCTGGTTACGCCGGCGGCCTGCGGTCGCCTGGTTTTATGCATACCCGCAGCTGAAATTAATTGCATTCGCGAAAGTTGATTATGTCTATTTAAATAGCCATGATCGTGGGCGTACGAGCGGCGAGAGAGCGGCATCGACATCGTGATATTCGCTGATATCCTAAAACACCGGCCGGTTTGAAGACTCGCGCTCAGTTTTCCATTAATTAAGTAAAATTACATTTCGTGTCCTATCCGTGCGTTTGTTTATTTGTTTTCTTCTCGTTTTATCCGTGTTTGACCGCGAAACAGGAATTATTATTAATTTCCGCACCGGATGTCGTCTAGCTCCGGCTTACCGCATACTCTTCTCTGGCAAATACTTGAATCTATAAAATCATATGATTTGCGCATGATATGGTATGATAGTAATAATTTCTACGTTTATTGGAATCGCAATAATTGCTCTTTATTAGTAAATTAGACTATATAATTGTAACCGCACAAATCAATATGATTTTGAAACGATCAATGCACGCGCCATTTAACTACGCTAAAGATGACATTGTGTAAAATTAATAAGCTTTTGCGAAATTGCGATTCGTACGCTGCTAGCTTGATTAAGCATTAAGGAAATTCATTTCATCGCATGGCTAATTTTTAACGCCGTGCTTAATAAACCACGCGAACGTACTCTTTGTTAAAATGAAGATATGTCACAACACGTGCTATTTTTAATTAATTCCGGTCACTGTTATCAAGTGACGTATCACAAAGAATCCCAGCGAACGCAGTAGAAAGGTAATGTTGCGCGTGATGTATTTTTCATAAAGTGTGTTACTCTCTTTATCATATGCAATTACTATATTATTTTGATGGCGCGAAAGCAACTCGTACATTCGTAACAATTTTTACATCGACGTTGTATACAAAATGTCTCTGAACCGTGAGATAATATTTTCATTAGTTTCACTCTTCGTTGAATTTGGGATAGATTATGCAAAAGTCGATTTCAAATGGGTCAAAAAATTTTTTCGAAAAAATGCCCACAATATTATCTGTGTTGTCACTTTGCAATAATTACGTAGTCGAGTCTCAATTTAATAAAAATGCGTTTAAACGCATTAGAGCAAGAGCAACCGTTTTATTTTTATTATTTTAAAGGGCGAAATATTTCTGACGCAAGGTCGGCGAGCGACAATTATTCGCGTTATCCGAGGACACGTGGATGCTGTAATACGTTATTTCAAAAGGTTTAACAAAGGTTTAGCAAAGCGTGTTATACACGTACCGTGCACAAAGATGGGTCGCGAGCGAGCGACAGTTGAAGGGCGTTTTATTTTAGTCCGGCATCCGCGAGGGTGCCTTTTCGCTAGGCGCTCTTGCGTTCTAATAAGACGTAGGATTACCCGCGCTTTGTATCGGACGAACATGATGCCGTTCTGTGTTACAGCTATGCACTTATCTCGATTTATCCTCACACTTAATTTACAAGCTCGGTTGCGTAGCGGGTCATGTTTCCTTTCAGACTTGGTTCGCCTATAATTCACTTCATCCTTTCATGATTTAACGTGACCTCCGCTTCGCATAAATTCTACACGATCAACTTATATCGTCTAATGATGTCCACGTAGGTCTCCACGTAGATACGATGTGTGTATGTATCGAGTTTTCTTGCATCGCGCTTCTAAGACTTTCATGTCGTCAGATAGAACGGAGAAGCTGACGCCGGAAAATAGAGAGAGGAAAGAGACAGAGAGACGAGCGAGAAAATGCGCGCGATCCGCCTTTGAAAATCCCCCTATAATTAAATTGTCTTTTATATTCAGACGAGGGCTGAAAATGAAGCTGGTCCGGGATAAACCTGCCGAGCCGTTCCGCTGGTTCTGCCTCTTTTTCTCTTCGCGTCTCCGTGCGTGTCTCCCTCCCTCCCTCCCTCCCTCTCTCTCTCTCTTCTTCGTCTCCACCTCTCTCCGATACTTTTCTCTCAATCTCCATTCACTCACCCCTATTCCTTCCCCCCCCCCATCTTCCTGTTTCCCTTTTTCTCGTAGATCCGGAGGGCAACGACACATTCTCTTCGACGGCTGCCTCCGTTTTTCCATACTCCATTACACCCTTCTCACGCAAAGTGACGATCCGTCGTTCCGCCATCGATCTCTCCGATTTTTTTCACAACGCCCTTTACCTCCTCACCGCGTTTCGGGACTTTTCGAATCAGGTAACCTCCATGGAGATTTCGCCCTTCCCCGGCGATTCCTTCCTCGCACGGCGGCATCCTTATTTCTATCCATTATTTTATATACATACATACATGTGTACATATACGTTGTGCAAAATGTGTGTGTGTGTGTGTTTGTGTGTATATATATGTATATATATTTCCACCATCTTGTCGACTACCTCGTTTGACTTGCAAATGTAATCACTAAGAGCACCCATTCGACCTGATCCTATTTCTATGAGCCGGGGACCGTACTCGCTAACCTGGTTCCTAGATCCCGATGAGAAATATGTACGGCACCGTGAAGCACCAAGCGTCCACGGTCAATCGATTCTCCAGCATAATCGTCGATTTCTACTCGTTTCTTCGGGGGGGGGGAGGGGGGGGAACGATGTCTCCGATTAATACTGGGATTACAATCGTTGTCTTTATATTGTTTCGTCGATTCTAAATTTGTCGCGGAATCCTCGAGAGCCCGGGTGCATAAACTCTCTCCCGTATACACACCGGCGACAATTGCAATTTGATTTCGCCCGTAGCGTTGTAATTTCCTCTATTTCCATATAACTTCCTAAACAATAATCATCCACTCCCGTTACTTCATTCGTGGAGAGCGCAGCATGCGTGCTTCACTTTGATTTCGAAATATTACGTTTCATCGTGCAAATCTGCGCATGTATATTAATATCGGACGTATACGTTTGTATACCCAAGGGCCTTTATCCGCATTAAAAATGCTCTATTGATTAGCGCAAACTAATTACGTGCAATTAATTAACGGTAGTACACATTGTAACGATGATTATTACGAGAGTGGGAAGTGGGAGGAGAGAGGGAAAGAGCAATCGGTGTATTTAGTGTCAGGTTGCATCGCGATATGCATATCCGAGAAAAACTTTCACGCGGCTATCAAAGTCTGCCGGTTTTCTTTTTATTATCCTCGCTAACTCTGCGTTATGGCGGCAAGGACTCGCGATCCTTTAGTAAGGAAGGGCAACCGCTAGCAGCAGCGAAATTTATTTTATGCGAGCGAGCGTTATTTGTCGATGTCGCGCAAGTGTTTCGCGAGCAAACGTCCTTATCGGGCCGCCTCGTGGTCTACGTAAATATTTCAGATTCCTTTCGCCCCGCCAGAGAATCCTTCCACGTCGGGGCTTGGCTGCCAGCGATTATACGTAAGTTGTAAATATACGCGTACGCCTTTCTTTATCCTTTCTTTACCCGTCCGAGAGAGTACACTTGTTCGGTACACTTGGAAAACTCGTCCGACGATAGGTTCGTTCGCAAGGGGAGTGGTACCCTCGCCATTATCCCCCCATTCGAGGGTCAAATTTATTGTTACCCGCGAACGCTCGAAATCGTTCTCGAGAGTCATTCGACCGCATTTCTAACGATCTCCATCGCGTTGTAAAACGTAAGTGGTCGTTCGCGTCATTAGATATATTCTGGAACGGCACATGTGACCTAAGCTGAAAGGAATGAAAAGCTCATTTTAATCGGGAAATTGCTCGAACGATTGCTCAAAGAAATGTGCGACGAGTTTTCGCAATTTTTCTTTTTAACAATGTTGCCGTTTAAATAAAATTCTTCTACAGGAATTGAGGGAGGAAACCGGTGTGAAGAAACTATTTAAAAAAAAATTTTTTCTGGTAAAGAAAAAATATAATTATAATTGTAGCTAAAAATATTAATATTTTTTAACGAAAATTTTATATAAAAGGTAGTTTAATCTATGTACTTTGTAATGTTAATAACGTGATTTGAAAAAAAAAAAATTTATTTAAAAATAATTTTATTTTCAGTTGTTACATTGGTTTTCTCCCCTTGATGCAGTTTTCCGCGTTTAACGTCAATAGATTGAGTGTATATTAAAAATCTAATATTCTTTTTTATATTTGAATGATCGTCTGAAAATTCATTCGACATTGATTGAATCATATAACCATTTTACACGCAACCAAGGATACGATAAAATTCGTTAGCCACTTGTAGTTATTTTAAGACTATCACGAAACGCGCGTTACCAATTGTTAACACCATTACTCCAGATAGAACATTAATCGATGTAGTTTGACAGTCGGACATTCCTAGCGACCTAGACTTAATATATCCCATCGGTAAAGCGCGGCTGTTAATCTTAGAAATGGAGAGGCTCGCGCTCGCGAGAAAAGTAATGGCTTCTCCGGCCAGCGGGATCGCTATTGTTGACTAAAAAAGAAGGCGGCCGGTCGGTCCGGAACAGAGCTCCGATAGCTCCTCGTTTAACCGTGGTACGCAATCGCTCTCGGTCCGGAGGAAAATGGGAGCAATCCGAAGGACGAGTGACGAATAGCCCGTGCCCGAGTTCTTTGGACGCGGTCCATTGCCGAAGTTGTCGCGCTTGTTAAGCCGCTCCGAGCGTGCACTTTGCGTGCACCTCCGCGTAGTTTCACGCCCCGTTACGAGCGCGCCGTCGCGCTCGAATGCGACTGCGAATTCGCGGTACGTCCGAAACCGGGGCCACCTTCGTGCCGTGATATAAACGAGCAGCCGCGTCGTAAACGAGAACGGGAATTTCGCAACGCACGACACGCGATTCGTCCCTTTGCGCTCCGACATTTCGCCGCGTCTCGTTCCTCCATTCAATTTCGTTTTGCCCACGCGCGTCGGGAAAACTGCCGAGGTAAAACGCGACGATGCGTATCGCTCGATGTATTCGCAAAATTTTTCAAAATGTTTTCCATGACTTTTTCTCTCGATTATATGTGTATAATAGGAAAAAAAAAATCAATTTCAAACATATTATAACAGTTCGATTTGAGATTTGGATTAAGAGATAAATAAATTCATTAAAAATTTGGGACATCTTGCATATTTTAGTTTAAAAGTTTATAAGTGAAAAAAAGCAATACATATATATATATATAAAACATATTTGTTTTATGCAATTATTCAGATTGCCACAATATCTCTGTAAGTGTCATGTTAGAAATGGAGATTAATTGACCATGCCGAAAAAAAGATTACTTAATGAAAGGCACACAAGGATTTCTTGCTCGCGGAATTCAACAATATGCATTTTTTGCCATTTGCCCTGATAGCTTAACGCTCTCGACTGGAACGTGACGGGCAGCAATATGCTTGCGTGATAGCAGCTAGTCCATTATGCACGTTTATGAATGCAAATGGGTTAAAGATGGCCATGAACGCGCACGAGGGACGTAAAGGTGAATATACGCGTACGCGTTCCTAAACATTTCAACGGCAATTTCTCGGCCCTTTTTGCGTACCTAACGGCACGAATGATGAATGTGCGTATAGATTACAGTAGACACTCTACATAGTTGAAATTTTCGTACGATAATCATAAAGAGATCATATAATGATACATTTTGCTTTACACGTGGGATTTTTTAATTGGCGACATTTTTATGTCTCACGGATGTTCATCGGAGATAATTTTTTTTTTAACATAATGTATAAAGTAAATTATATGCTGCTGTTTTGATTAAATATTTTGAAGTGCGTTATATCGCAGTATCATATACATATTTCCTTTTACGATTATTAATTAACATCGAATTAACATCGTTCGAAATCATTCTGAATTCTTTGAATATTTCGCAATACAAATTTCGCAATAATATTTCGATGAATTAAACGTCTCGACGTGTTCGCAAACACGTTAATAGTCACAATATAATCGAGTGCGGCAAATTCTGCATGCACGTGATTGTACAAAATAAATATCTGCATTCCTCGGTCGTGACGATTAAAGCCGAGTTTTTTTCGCGAATAAATCTGGTCAGTGCCGGTGGATTTACTGCGCGTAACAGATTCGTCACCGACAAGGTAACGCTCTTTCGTGTCACTGTTCTCCTCGGCGGCGTCCGTGTCGACGAATCGAGAGAGCAATACGTTATACGTACCGTGCTGAAGAGAGAGAGAGAGAGAGAGGGAATGAGAGAGAGAGAGAGAGTCGGGGTCTCTCAGTGATCCGGAAAACAAGACAATCCACTCGGAAGTTTTTACCGTATGTGGAGCGAAGGAAAGTATCAGCGCGATACAGACCTACTCTCATTCCCATTTTCTGTACTCTATTGTGCGCGTGGATCCCGGGATCTCCTAGATCCCTCGCAAGGAGATTCGGCGAACGCTCATGGTCGATCGCCTGCGTCACGTACCGCGAGAATCAATGAGTTCTACGTGTACGTGGCTCTCTGATCGAATGCGAAAGAAAGGGGGAATGCTCGACGACTTTGTCGTCCTAAAGACACATCTCGACTCGCGTGTCGTCTTTCGCGACGTTTAAACGGACGCGTGTCTCTACGGAGTCTTCGGTCGCGGGACTTTCTCCTATCGGGCGAGTGAGTATTTAGCTAATAGCTGCGTCGCTTTTAGCCCACCCTCAACGTCTCTCGTTCGATATTTCACGGACGTCAAAGCGAATTTCACGTTGGCTTGCTTATCGATCCGCCGCAACTGAATTCCAGCGATTGCGAATTCTATCGCGACGCCCGTCTATGCTGGCTACTTTTGTCCGAGATTAATTAAGTCTTTGTCTAATTTTTTTTTTTTTACTCCTTTCATTTATTTAATTTTTTTTTTTGTTTAGTAAGAGCGATTTGTACATTGTTCATTTTTATAATATATTTTATATTTACTCGCGCGTATATTCATACGTCTGTCAGATATATTCGCGGTGTAATCCTTCTGTTGGTTTCACTGGAATAGGATGCTCAAATAAATTTGGCTTGGAAACAGTGAGTTCTAGAGACGAAGAAAATATTCCACGCTCGCTCGGTGAGTAACGTTTATTACAATTGTTTTGTGTACCTCCTCAAGGAATAGCCTCGCTTCTCCGTAATCCCTTTTACGAAGTTTTCGGTTGACATCACCAGAGAATGCACTACACTATGTTGTAGGACTTGGAAAATTTTATTAAGACGATGCGTTCTACTTTAAATGAACCAACGCGTATCATGTAATTTTATAAAATTTTTTGATACAAATAACATAGAAAGAATTTTTAACGAAGCGAAATACATATGAATATAAAATACTAGCGATAATATTCGCGATATGCAAATGTAAATGTATTTTAATGGGACGTGCAAGCCGAGATTTAAATAAAAAAATGTATGTAATAATATGAAAAATAAACAAAGAATCTTGTATTTCATCCGTTTTTCCAGTTTGCAAAACTTTTGTCGGTTTGATTGAAATCAAAGGCAACGCCGTTCCTTCATATCTGCATATTTGCGCATCTTATTTTCGAACGATTATTAAATTACTCGGCTGTTAAAAAAATATGGATAATAATACGATATATTTTAATTCGATAAAAATTAATCATCGCGCGTTTCTTCTTTTCATAAACATATGTTAATCAAATACATTGACTGATATATTTTTCTAATCCCTGAATAGTCATAATGTATATATCGCAACAATAATTTTAATCAAACAATTTTTATTCGGTTGATAAATACGACGCTTTATTGGGGCGATATTGCGTGACACATTTAAATCCTATTTTTTTATATTATACTGTCGACTAAATAGGGAGACTCATATCAAACGCGATAATTATAACTGTGTGGGTTTGCAAATATAATAAATAACGTTTCCTTTCCATTGCATATGAGGGAGGGGGTTGGAGAAGAAAAACATTAAATTGAAAATAATATTCCGAACAATAAAATGGAGAACGTTTTTGCCAAGTCTGCGATGTCTACCAAGCGTCAAAAAAGCCTCTCGTCATCTCGCGTGACGCTCTTCTCGCCGGATGAACGAATGAGGGACAAAAGAATGTTTCACGCGCGAGAATGATTTCGGAACTTTATATGGGCAAGATACAACGTCGGCAGCAATCGATGATATCGCGGTTCGTCTCTCATTCGCTCGCCTAAATTTGTAGCTGCAGAGAGAGTAAAAGAGAGAGGGAGAGAGAGAGAGAGAGGGCCGCGTTGCGGTTTTAGAAATTGCAAAGTGAGATACTGGCCTCTCAACGCACTATCTGGCTTCGGCTTTGTAAATCAACCCGTATTCGCGAGTGTCCTTTGCATCACGATGCAACCGCACATCGGCCGATTCTACGGCCGACCATCACCAGCAGCGGCTTTGCGTTTCCAACGTGCGCCGAGTGTATCTATACACGCGCGTACGTTGCGTAAGCGGAATGCAAACTTGTGGTCAAAATTCCCAATGGTTTCGGCACGATTTCTTGTGCACATATTCAGGGAGAACTAAAAATACGCGTTACGAATCCATCGCCCTTTCTCTTTTCGCGCTTAATGACAATGTAGGAGTATATTTAAAAAAAATATCATAATTTAATTTAATCTTGACGTCGCTATGCAATTGATTGCCCGCTCGGACTGAGCATACTTACGGTAGTTAATAAATTGACAATTTTTTGCCCGACTAATCGGGGCACGGCAGTTTTGCGCAATGGAAATATAATTGCAGGTTGTCCCGAGATAAATTACAACGATTTGTGTGGTTACGCTATAAAGTTATCCTTGGGAATTGGCGGTAACCGCGCGAGGGATCGAGATTAAATTACAAAATGTTGCTGAGCGAATTAGAACTCGTTCCGCATGACACGATCGAGGCTCGCGAACCGTATCTGCGTAACCTTTGTTGTGAGCGGAATCGCGCATGAGTTCATAAACAAACGCATTCTAAAACGTACCTACGTAATTGCACGTAAATTGCATAGCGCGGATTAATTAGTTCTCAATTAGACGTTTATTTGACATTTGTTAGCTGCCATGATTTAAAACGTTAAATTTTAGAGAAAAATAATAGTATCTCTCTCTCTCTCTCTCTCTCTCTCTTTCTTTGAAGTGTCTTGTATACACGTAGACAGAAAAGCAGCCGGCGTTTCCAGGAAGTACGATGACTTAGAATCGATGTTAGAATTCAGTTTAGGATCTTGTTGCCTCGTGTTGATCCCATCTGCCTCTCTCTTTCTTTCTCTCTCTGATCCCCTTGTTCTTCGTTCGGATGGTACGCAAGACTTAGCGAGGCTTAGCGAGAGTATGCGAGTCGAGTTGCTCTCGTAGTTTAGTAGACCCTGTGCATTTGGATTGATAGGAGATTATCATAAATTACGCATTCCCGTAAACTCTATATCGCGAATCACGCTTTCGCGTTCATATGCGAATCATTTCATGTATCGGATATATTGCGGATAATACATTCGTATATTTATCGACTTTTCGCTTGCCCTGAATCGTTCCATTAGTTGAATAGTATTTTAAGAGACTCTTTATATTTGGATTGAATTTTTTTTTATTTTACGACATTGTAAATGCGATAGATATCACGTAGGTATTTAAAATGAAATTCAATTACCCGAATGACAAAATATCGCACATGTGACAGGTTGACAAAATTAATGGCAGATGACTATTCCTGAGAAACGAGAACTAATATTTATTCGTTGACTAAAGCATCGACATGGTTATTTTTTTTTTTTTTTTTTTTTTTTTTCATCGAGAAACGGGGACGGATATATTTCTGAATAAGTCAATATATTAGCGTGAAACTGTGAATATAAAATGTGCAAATTTGAAGTATCTTAGAGATCCATGAGCGATTTATATACCTTCCAACGGATTTACGTCACTCGCGGGTGCGATAACCTCAAGAATATGTCAAGCGTGACACATACGATTACGATGTAGCACGTACGTTTCTCTCTCCGCCTTCATGTATATGTTAATTAACCGTATACAAATAAAGGCTCGGCCAGACTCAAAAATGATATGTTTTGGGGAATCGTTCGCTTCTCCATCGCGTTCCTCGGATACGAGTCTATCATTAGCGGAGAAACATCCGGTACGATCGGGACACTCGATATAGAAGCTGATTGCTTCACGCGGACGGAGATTCGTCCTGAGTCACGATTCGGATCGATAGTAGGTGGTTATTTATTCTCTAGAGCGGCGTAGGTTGGCCTCCTTTTACATTACGACGTGCTACGTCGCACTTCCACGTGGAACTACGCGTCGAGATCGGACGTATTGGCTGAGAAAAACGTGTTTCTCGCATGAATACGAATCGTCGAAATGCATAGCGTACCGGGCGCACGTGCTTTTGACGAATGGATCGAGTAAAGATCAGAGATTATTGAGCCTGTTCCTTTTAGCTGCTGCGCTTTCGCGTACATTTTCTACATGTAGAATAAAATATTCAGCCTTTCGGATGGAGGAGAAAGGAGGATTGTAGCAAAGTACAGAATGAAGGCTGAAAGGTACAGGCTTTTATTATGAGAAATTTTTTTTCTTTAATGTATTTTCTAGCTTGGTTATAGCTTTCGCTAGCAAACTCTAGTCGAGAGATTTTTATAATAAAAATTATTACAAACATATAGATATATAATAAATTATTACATAGATATAATATTTATATTCTTTTTCTGCAAAGATTTTCCGAAATATTAGAATCGGGCGCGACGTGGCGGAAAATCTGGAAGCCGCCGGTTCGTAGGATTTCGAGACAGTACGTTCATTAGTCCGGACTCGACGTGGGTACTCGTCGGCGAAATACGAGTCTCGGCTGCCTCTCATAGTAATATCACGTCGACGCGCTCGTATCGTGTAACGTGTTACGTTTCGTCGCGTAATACGCTCCGGAGTTGCATTATGCGCGCTAGCGCCCGCGCGCATATCCACAGACGCCTCGGAGTTTGCGATAGTATTGCAATATGCCGTGAATCCTCACGTAAGTGAACTACCCGAGATGAGATTGGCATACGAAAGGAAGTTCAGATATTTTTTTTTAGAGATATCACGGACTCTATTAAGAGAAAGATCTTCGAGTAGATCTCGCGTTTATTCGTCATTACGTGGATGACGAATAATTGATAGCGTTCTCCCGATATAAGTACGCAATGCGAAAATTAAAGGAAAAAATATCTCTTTATCTTTTAATTGACACTAGGACATTGGTAAAAAGAAAAAGCGACGTACAGCGTATTATTTTGCGCGGAGACACGATGATGCTTTTTCATAACGTTAATAAATGCGCTCGTATACTCGAGAAATCATTCGCGAAAACACCAACACTCCGAGAACCATGTAATTATGACGCGTTCAAATATGTATTTAACTGTAGTACACGTATTCCCTTCGGAGTATTTCAACGGCGCGTAGCAAAGCCGAGCATTTCCCTCTCGTGCTTGTCATTTGGTGCGCCGAATTTGGGAAATTCGACGCCAGCCTCTCTCTCCCTCTCTCTCACTCTTTAATTTATCATCACTTCTCACTCGCAAGTATATATAGACCGTGATGCTCCAACAGATTCGAGAGTTATTATCTCTCTCTCTCTCTCTCTTTTTCTCTATATATCGTTGCTTTTGCCGCTACAGGTCGAGATAATTTTCTGCGAGCAAACGTCGCATCTTTGGAAAACTCTGACGTGCGTTATCTTACGAGGGACGGTTCAGGATGGGCGGTTAGACCCTTACGTGAATGTGGCGGTGACAGGATCTTCTCTCTCTCTTTCTCTCTTTTTTTGTGTGTCGGTTATAGATTCGAGCACTTTTTGCCGTGGCGATTCCTCGAAAGCGGAGTAACAGTGTGGTGGGATCTCTCGCAATAAGGCGTGTCGTCAAGCTTTTTTCTAATATCCAGTCGCACGGATTCGCCTTGAGCTTAAGCTTTGATTAAATAAATTTTTTTTATTCATACTTTAAATATACGACGCTGAAAAGCGCGTGTTCCAGTTCTACTGCTAAAATTTTAATTCGAAATAATATTATTTATCATTATTTGATATAGTATTTTATGTATTAGTATTAGTTGATATAATATTTTAGCATATATGTTGAACGATATCTAGCTCATTTGATAAAGCTATTTTCGATGGAAAATTAAATTAATTGAATTTTAATATTGATTAAATATTAATATGATTTATACGCGAAATGGGTTAATGATTTTTTCAATTTTATTATTTATTTTATTTTATTTATTAAAAAGAGAGAGAGAGAGAGAGAAACGAAATATTTTTCACCAATTTTTCCCCTCGCATGAAAACCTCTTTGTAAGCTCATCGGATAAGAGAGATGGACGGAAGAAAATGCCGAGGATAACCTGGGAGGGTCAAGTGTGGCATATAGCTTCTTGCCGGAAATTGTTCCGGTCTTCCCGATCCGATCGACCAGATAGAAACCCTACAACAATATCAATAAAACGGCGGATTGTTGTGTCAGGTGGCGTTCGTTTCAAGTGACGATCGTAACTTGACGTTTACATCGCGCGGGAGATTGTGTAAACAAATCGACGGAAGAACGGAATCAATTGAATCCGTTGACCTTTAGTCGTTACCGTCGCCCGCTTCTGTTGATCTATCATTCTCTTTCTTCTTATCTCACTACACGCAAAGGATTCGTAATTCAAATCGAGAAACGACGCATCTCAACACAAAATCAGATAAATGTTAAAAAAAAAATAATAATAAAAACATTCAACGATAACAGAAAGATGTGAGTAAGGGATATAAAAGGAAAGAAGGGAGGGAAGGATCTCGTGAATCGAAGGAAGGATAGCGAGTCGTCAGGGATCTCGACGAGGGGGAACGCGAATTTATTGTGGCATTGACCAAGATCATGTGTCGCGAGGCTTGCCAAATTCGCGCGCGCACGCGTGAAGTAATGAATGTGAAATCGCGAAGCGCAACGCGATATAGGACGGAAATAGGACCGCTGTGTACGAATTGTCAGGGTCGTCGAGCTCGCGCATCAGATGCATCAGGACGTGAGTCACGCGACGGGCGACACGCGCGAAGTTTCGTCTCCCGTGTTAACTTGCGCGTTAATTTACACTTAGCGACGCGTGTGACAGGATGCCTCGTGGCTAATGGGATATCGATACTCAGGCGCTTCCCCTCCGTAAGAAAGTTGGTTGCACTAATAAGTTAATGCACGTCCACAAGGATAATGATTAATATGTATTATAAAAAGATATATTGGCTGGAAAGTTTCGCTAATCGATATTCCACGTGATATCGATACTCTATAACGAGTGACTCATAAAATACAGTGGCCACATCCTTATTCGTGAGAACGTAAGATAGCCTGGGCTAGAGGAGAGCTGATCGGGAGCGCAGATAAATTTTTTTTCTAGCTGACCACACAAGAATATTAGATGAATGTCTTTCGCGCAATTCCCTTACGTAACTTCATGATTGTTTGCTTGCTTTTTTCAGAATTGTAATCAGAGTTGCTTGCACTAATCATATATAAATAAACAAAGATAAAACAATGTTAAATTAAGTTTTAATAATTTAGAAATTTAAAGATTAAATATTTTTTTTTTTAATTCAATAATGTAGAAAGATTAGATATAAAAAAGATTATATATATATATATATTTTCCATATTTTTATTAATAAATTTTAATAAATTTAATAAATTTTATTAAAATTAATATTAATATTTAACATATATTTTTTATTTTTTTAATAAAATTTAATTAATATACAAAAGAAATATTTTATAAAAATTTTGATTTTCATATCATGAAAATTTAAAGAGAATATTTTTCAAAAAAAATATATATTTTGTATTTTAAAATATTTCATATCAGAACAAATATATATAATAAAACAATGCAATTAGTTGCTATAATTATGATGAATTATTATTAATCATATTTTATTTAAAGAGCATTAATAAGCATTCATGCGGAAACTCATACTCATAGCTCTCTCCAGCATATTTATTAGATAAATTGTGTTCAAATTAATTTTCTATATCGGTATAATATCAACAAATTATAACGAGCAATGTATAATTATCGTGCGTGTTGCACGATAGTTGAAATATTTACACACAAGCCCGGATATGACACACCAGAGTTATAACATACATCAAAGCGTTTCAGAAATATTCGCAAAATTGGCACGGCGCTCACCGCGAAACGTCTTATTCTGGACGCCTCAAAGATCGAATCGCATCATCATTCGCCTCGCGAAGGTGTGTAAACAGAATCTCATTTCGGTATCTCGACACGCCGGCGTTTTCACACGACTCGCCGTATGTTTTCTGCGAAATTCTTCTCGCAGATCCCGGAAAAGCGTAGGTAGATAGGAAGTGTTCGGCCGATCGGAGGCGTTCGTTACGTTTGTTAGAAGTCGTCGTTGCGCGAGTTTGTTGTCGACGAAGAGGAGAGAGCGAAGGAAAGAGAAGCAAAGGGGGGGAGGAATCGTTACTTCGCGAACGATTCGTCGATTCAAAGGAAACTTTCGACTTTTGAATCAACGTTTTTCCCGAACGATCCCGAAGCGGCATCGTCCAGGGCCAGGTAGCGTTTGAGCGGCCCGGTGGCTGCTCCTTCGGTGCGTACATACGCGTCGTGTGCCGCCGCGGGGGAAGGCAGTCACTCGTATAAAACCGACGGGCTAGTCGCGCCTCGAGTCAGTCTCGGCTCGCGCCTCGCGTGAGTGCTTGGCGATTGCTCGTCGCGCGCGCGAGCCAACGAGGAGCGATAAGGGGGAGAGGAATCGTGTTGCGCGAATCGCGATTAGCGCGACGCGTTAAATCACCATCGTGTCCGATCGGACGTTGAGACGAATAATCGATCTAAGCGTCATCGAGTGCGTGCGTTTCGTTTCTTCTTTTTTCTTCGAAAAAAAATTCTCGGCTGAAAAAAAGGGCACGTTCGAAGGGACGAAGGGCCCTTTACAGTCCCCGTCTATCCTGCGTGTTCGATCGGAAGAGGGCTCGGGTGAGGGCCTGGACGGTGTGTGGTGGGCCTGGGAGAGAAGAGGAATCTCTCGGTTATTGTATGCGTATATTTCGCGAGATGTTTTAGCACCGGCGGTGCGCAGTAAGTATCAGCGGAAAACACGACGCGTCGACGTTGCCGGTGCCGAGAGCGAAGAGAGATCCGAGGGGCAGGGGGGGAAGGAGGGGGAGTTTACATACGTAAAGTGCCCGAAAATTGCGCACGTGCGATATCGTCGACGTTTTTACGCGGCTCATCGATGACAGCCGCGCGTGATACGCGCGTCGGCGACTCGGCTAATTTCTAAGTGATAAAAAAAAAAAAAAAAAAAATGCGACGGGCCAAGTGAGCCCCGAGAGCCTTGTATCGTGTTACATAACGCTATTTTGTTGTGCTATATTTATTTACGTACGCTGATCGTCGAGTGAAATAAAATCGAATTCTTCGCGCGTTTTATTTCGCGGCGATCTGTGGCGAGAAAATATATCTTTCGTCGTTAACGTCAAACTGCAAGTATATATAAAAATAAAACTCTGTTAATACGCAGTTTTTCGAAAAAGTACACGCTGTATTTGTACATCGTAGTTCAACGTAAGATTCATCGTCCCTTCATCGTTCTCTCAAATGACGTTCACGTCACGATGATATGGTAAGAATGCGGAGAGTACTTCGGATATTTATCTATCTTTATTATTCTGCGTATATATGTCGCGTGCCGTTTCGTTCATATATTTTGTGCGACATCACCGAACCACGTGCGGTTTGTCGCTCGCACACTCCGTTTGATATTGTTGGCCCGTCTTACGTAGCTCTGGTAGCGCTTCAACTGACAGCGCCGGTGTCCATCTGTTATTCCGCTGTCAGACGCGAGAGATCGATTGATCGTAAGACGTCGTCCTCATCGACAGTCGACGAAAGTAATTGCGTTCCACGAGATAACACCTTTGCGCGAGCGCAAAAGATAAAGCTAATCTTTCCGGGATCTTTTGCCCGTGTCGTTTTAAAGTTTCTAGCAAATGGAGAGGCAATAGTAGTGGCGAGATATTGCCAATCTGCCATCACTCCCGATACTCTCAATATTTTGCCCGAAGGGAAATTATCTCGTCTTTCTCTGCTCCTCTTTCGGAATGGCAGTCTATCGAGGGAAACTTCCTCGAAGCGATTACTCGATTAAGCGCTGCGCGATACGCGTTGCGTATATTTTGTATCTCAAAGAGAGAGCCACGTTATCACGAGCCGTCATATTATCTCCAAAGTGTTTTATAAACATTTCGGTAAAATGGGTACCAATTAATAATTGTAAAACTTTATAAGAGACAATGATTGCGAGGCCGATATCTAATTTTTTTTTTTTGCAATTCTTACGTGCAATTGATACGTGAAGAATCGAGGAATAAAATTTGTCTTACACAAACGATAAAACATAACAGCTTAAAATAAATAAACAATAATAACTTATAGTTTTTACAATACTTGAGACGCTATGTCAAGGAAAAAAAATTTCCTTAATTCCGTGATTTACACCCGATCGTTGCCCCTCTCTCTTTCTCTTTCCCCCCTTTGTTCCAATGTCTCTTTTGCTCTCTCCCGTTTTCACATCGATCGATCCGGAACTGGAATTCGGGATGACCTTGGGGACCGCGCGCGTCCGCTTCTCGCGCTTATCGCGTCGCAGCGAGATGTTTATTTTTCGCGAGGTGCTAACTGCGAGAACGCGGCGGCGCCGTGTGTGTTACGTCTATTCATCGATACGCGTGTGCGCGTGTGCGCTTGTAGCAAGCGGTTTTTCGAAGGCGCTCGGTCGACGACGGTGTAGGAGAATTCGAGGTGGCCGTGAAAGACGCTTCCATCGGCGCGCCAAGCCACAGGTGGCGGTCAGAATTGACTCTGGAAAGGCGGAAGAGGAAAACGGGGCGCGCGCGATATCCCGGAGCCTCCTTCGGTCTCTTTCGTGCGGGAGCACGAATAGGGCAATAATATCGCCGTTTTTATACGTATACGTCTGCTGAGCGATTTTTACGATCTGTTAAATTTATGCCAAACACGCGCAACGCAGCGGCTCTCAAACGCAGTTAAGCTTTAACCGTTCGTCGTTCGTCTCGCGATCGCGAGAACGTTTTCGCCCGAATACGAATATGTCTCGTGTTTTTTTTTTTTTTTTTTTTTTATATAATATATACCGAGGACGTAAAACATCGGAGATACGTGCGTTTTTACGATAAATGATTGTATATTACTTTATTTTTTATCTTACAATTTTTATGGAATTTTTTACGAGTTACAAAAAATCACGCAATTGCGTTTTTTTTTTAAGATTAATAATTTAATAAAACAAAATCCCGTAAAATAATTTAAAAACATTATGTAACGAAATCGTGATGCTGAAGTATGCTTATGCGTAAGAGGAAGGGAAGTTAAGGAAAGTTATAAGGGCAAAATGGAAGGATGGATGAAAATAGAGCACAAGGCACGTGCAAAGCATCGCATATATTTCGGATACGATGAAAGGGAAAGGTACGAAAACACAAATAAATTTTATGAAGTAACCGGTGTGACAGATTGTTTACAACCATTATAATTAAGCGTACGACGTAGGATGAGAGTAACGATAAAATGATGTAAGCGCGTCTGAAATACTTCGTTATCAATTTCGTCGCAGTCAGCACATGGCATATATTTAATTTTGCTCCGGTGTCATCATTCTTTTGACAAATATCAAGATTATCCGAATCAACCGATTAAATTCCCCAGGAATTTGCGGAAATCGCATTTTATTTTATTACAATTAATTTTTATGTGCCACATAAAAAATAATTGCAATAAAATAAAATTAAATTAAATTAAATTAATTATAATAAAAGAAATTAATTGTAATAAAATTTTATATTCTTTGATTAATTTTTTTTATATCAAATATATATATATATATATATATATATATATATATATATATATAGTTTCGAATTTTGATACACGCGAAAGATTACAATATGTCGAGTAGTTTTCTATTTATTTTCTCATCTTTATAATCTTAAGTGAATCTGACACTAGCGCACTATTTGTGTATCATGTATGTATATAAATCAGCTGACAGTGAGCGAA
>JBCAUJ010000024.1:2249021-2270147 GCA_038406275.1 Cataglyphis albicans
TAAAATATATATTAAAATATATTTTAATATATATATAATATAAATATAAAATATATATTAAAATATATTTTAATATATATATAATATAAATATAAAATATATATTAAAATATATTTTACCATAAAAATTGCAAAGTTTTGAACTATATCAATACTCAAAGTTCACTCTTGGACGATGCTGCTATTCGATGTCTCATAAAGTTCTTTAAAAGTCGCATTCACCTGATTGTTTCGAATGGGACGCGTGTGGACTCGTCGGTGATATTCCGGAGCGTGCTGTGGAGAGTACATCTACGTAACGAGGTCACTTAATCCCATCGAGACTCGGCGATCGCGTCGACCGAGTAAGATATCGATCTATACTCATGTAGATGCGATTATCTAAATTTCCAATTAGCGCCCGGAGCTTGTACAACTGCGGAGCTATCGCGGCAGCGCAATCAAAATTCAATGAAGCGCGTGATGGGCGATCCGACAGATAGCCGATCTTGCTTTCACGATGCAACACAAGCGGCGTTTGTTCTCTAAAAGAAATCCTCCTGCATGTTCACACGCATACACGAGAGGAACGAAACAGCGGGGTAGGAGGGATTTGGGGGTGGCCGTCATATAAGGGAAATACACTTCCACTTGGGAGAGGAGAAGCGGTCGTATCTTACGGAACCTCGGTAAAGGCGAGATGATACCGCGTGAGGTGTGTTACCGGCACGGTATAAATTCATACGGAATGAATATCTTATGTATAATCCACCGGCTGTGTGTATACGGTCGGAATTTATTTCGCGGTGCGCGTAGGACCACGGATGCGATTTCTAAACAATGAATGGATGGTTTGTGGCGAGTTTTTGCATTGTTTTACCGCGAAGACGACGGAAATATTTTGTGGTGCGATATCATTTTGAAATCGTTAATAATAATAATATTGAAAGCATGGGCGTCGGCAAGAGGGGGGGAGGAGCAAGGAGGAGCAAGGAGGAGCACGTTCCCTCCCCCTAAAAAGTGAAAAAAAAAATCATAATCATAATTCTTATTAGTATTAAAAGATGTATATATATCAAAGCCGTGCCTCTCTCTTGAAAAAAATTCTGCGGACGCTTTTGATTAAAAACTAATACTTGACAGCTTTATTTAATTAAATTTAACAAAGGACGTTAAAGAAGGGAACGAGAAAAAGAAGGAGAAAAATTGTATATCTAATTATTTTCAAATAAAATAATATTAGAGAAGTAAATGGCGATTTGATCGATCCAACATTCTCCTCTGAGGATGATCCCGCGCGTGCAGAATGCAATTCCCGCAATTGCATCCTTTTTCCCCCGACCTCGAGATGGATACCCGTTATATCGCAGGTTATATCCACTCCCGAGGCAGTAAGAGGGCGAGACTGTATCCTGCAGTCTCGACGGTCACGAGTTCATACCCCCAAGTGCCATAAGTATCTCCTATCTGGCAAATGTATCTAGCTGTTTAGCGGACGTGCTTAGACACCATCCTAGCCCAGTTCGCTTAGCGAGCGAGAGTATCGGCTATCTCCTTGCTCCGAGAATTGATAGTGCATAATCTTGATTTTGCTCTCTATCTCTCCTTTTCGCTCTCTCTCTCTCTCTCTATCTTTTTTTTTTTTTTTATTATGAATCATTCAAACTCTATCCTGAGCCTCGCGCAGTCAATTTGTTTGTAAATTGCGAGGCGATCTAATAATAATATTTGGTTTAAGAGAATTGCGCTGTCTCTCACTCCTCGATAAGTATTAGAGCTCAAGGCATAAGTGTCTTTGAAATCCATTCTTATTGCTTGCAAATGTATCTCGCGAAATTTATCGTGCGAGGAGAAAATTGTAAAAATTTATTTTCTCGTTAAATGTGATTTTGTCGAGATTTGTGGGATTTATAAGTAACTCTTTCTCTCTCTGAAGAACCTTGATCCGTATTTCGTATATCGCGCGCAATATTCGCAGATATTCCGTACACAAAGCGCTATAGTGACGGATGACAATTGCGTCGGGAACAATGTCCGTTTCGTACAATTCAGGATTTTACACGTACGAGTTAATTTTTATGCAGTCGAGAGAGCGAAGAGTGTCGGCTGTGCAAATTGACTCGACGACAGGCGCGTTTACCTGTCGGAAATAGGATTCAAGTGTCGCGGATCCATCGTCGGGTCCATCCTCTCGTTCCCTCCATTCCCTCTCTCGTTTCTCCGCTAGAGTTTAGTGACTCGTGTCTCTTTTCTTGTTGCATGCAGGTATCAAAGGGAGCATTATGTGTGAAAGGAAGAGAAAGAGGGAAAGCGAACGGGAGATGGTCTCTCTCGTTCGCGCTTTTTTCCACCTTCGATTCTCTGTGTCGCGACGCAAGGAGGGGATCGCGGCGCGTTTGAGTAAAAACGCGCGCGCTCATCACGTGCTCGTGCATGCGTGCAAGAGCGTTTACGTAGGCTAATATAATACGGGTGGTGATGTCAGCGAAACCGGGCGCTGACTATGAGGTGGCCTCAAAAATAAAATAAATAGTATTTTATTCCGAATGCCACTTGGACCACGCGCGCGTAAAAAAGCCATTGCTTTTTCGATAAAATTGTTACACCGTCCGTCGCCATTCGCCGGCGACAGTGTATCGCAATCCTATGAAACGGCCGGATTACATGCGTGCAGATACGAGGACTTGCCGCTCCACATGTTACAGATTACAAACACCATCGGAGGCGAAAATAGACTCTGCGATGTATATTTTTAACTTTCGAAAAGTTTATTGCACTCTTTCGGTAGGAAATATTGTATATAACGGCGCGAATAAAAGATTAAGTTGCGAAACAAAATTGACAGAAATCCATAAATCTTTCTTCCTTATCTTTAAAAAAACTGTGTGATAGATAGGAAAGTTTTTACTCTAAATTAAATACCGTGAAATCTTAAAATTATTTTATAAGCAATAATTTAACAATGATTATATGCATTATTATAATTTATGATATCTGCGATTATTTTGTTAAAAATAAATTTACATTCATCGATACGATGTGCAAGCGTAGAGTTATAATACACAACATTGTAACTTGTAAAATATAAATGTTTTGAGATTATGTATGTAGCAGTGTCCAAAACTTAATATTTCAAAAAATAATTATTGCGCATAATAAAATTTTTGATTTTTCCTTCAAACAAATTTAATAATTAATAAATATTTAATAAAAAAATTACATAATTTGCGAAAAAGGGCTATTTAATAAATATAAACTGTTATAAAAGATATGATGAATAAAAAGTGTATACTTGTTTTATAAATAATATAATTATATAAGTTATAATTTTATATCTTATTTTAAATATTTTTGTATAAAATTTATTTTATGCAAAAATTATAAAATTTATTTTATATGCATTATATTATAGTGATAAGAAAAATTAATTATCACAAAGATAAACAATTTATTTCACAATTAGCAAATAATAAATTAAATAAGTTATAAATTTCTCACCTTATGTTGCTTCGTCGACGCTTGATGCCATCTTGGACCTCCTCCTTTTCTCTTGTTGATCCTTTCTTGCTCATTGACGGCACTTACACTGGGAAAACGTGATTAATTATACTCGTGTACTTATTAATTAGCAGAATGCTATCATTGCGCGCCACTTTACACGGCACTCCCAACGTTATCGCACGCAATGTGCACTTTATTATATTGCGACAAGAGAACAATTTGTGAAAACGATATGTGCTTGAAATGACGCGATTAAATTTCTGCTATATTTGTCACGACAGTGTAATATTTATACATTCGCATTTTTAAGCATTTTTATTTTTTTGTTTTAATACAAGAGTATATAATTAAAAATATTTGTATTTTATAATATTTGAAAATATAGATTTGTGTCGACCATTTCTCGACAATAGATTTAGGAGGGCAAATAAATACAAAGTTCAAAATTTTAACGATGTCATAAACACTGGACTTTATGCGATGTGCAATTAATAAACATTAGAATATATGCGGATTATAATTTCTTATTAAACGCATTACAATGTTAATCGATCCATATCTATATCCGCAACGTTCTATTAGCGACCGAGAAATACGAAAATGACATCGATTTTACTATCATACTGCGCGATACGAGTCGAGTTAATGACTAGTTTGATCAGAAAATACATAATCAAATGTTGCGAGCAAAGTACATTTATACAAATATACAAATCCCGAGAAATACTATTATGACTTTTCGTTACTTTGTATCGAATAGCCGCCGTATTATTATACGTCGTTTATCGAGAGTTTATCAATTTTATGATCTAATAATTGCTAATTATAATATTCATAGAAAATTATCATATTTTACGTTTCGACATTTCAATCGCCTTACGTTATAATATATCACCTACCTTCTCGTTCGAATTGCGCTCTGAATGACACAAGGTCGTGGCCATGTCGCCTATAACGTGCTATATGCCATGTATTAAGTCATGTGTCAAATATATTTCTCGTCGCGAAATACTTAATATATTACGAAATCAAATAAATTGGGATATTCTATATTTCTTGTCTCTTAATTTAATTGTTAAATCTCTCGATCTTGCGATTCGTATGCATTACTGATTCTCAATTCGAAAATAATTAAGTCGCATTTAAATTAGTGAAAAATTTAAAGCATGAAACGAAATGTATTTTGTAAGTTTTAAACTTTAAAATATTTAAAGAAATAATTATATGAAATAAATATTGCAATGAAACAATAATTTATTATTCCCATTCTCTGTCATATTTTAATTTCTTTTTGAAATGAGAGAGAGAGAGAGAGAGAATATATTGCGAGGAAAATATCTGCTTTGATAAATAATTGTCGTAATTATTTTCTACAAGAGAGGCAGAGAATTAGAGATTATCAGCATACACGATTAATTAATTCGATTGATAAACTCAATGTATATCGAAGCGGCGTATATCAAAGAGAGCAGATAATTTTCACGATGTATTCATTTGGTGCAGAGATGAAAGTGACACGGAATATGAATTAAACATTATTGTTTTATTGCTACATTTGCGGCGTTAATTATTTCTTTAAGTATGTTTGAAATCAAATATATTTTCTTTCGAATTGTTCATCCATGCAGTTAGAATTTATTAATTGTATATTAATTATTATATTGCGAATGCCTTGTTATAACACAAATCGCAAGAACAATTAAAATAACATAAGTCGTGAAATATACATCGATCATTTATTAATAATAATCGAACAATTCAAAAATCAAGAAGTAAATTTTGTAGACATTTCTTTCTCCTAATATTTTATTACTTTATGTTCGTAATTTATTATGTTATACACATTCCGTGAGGGAATGGGGAGGGGATGTCAACACGTTGTTCGGCACTTGTGGCACGTAGCACGTAGCACGTAGCACGCTGTTTACATACCGCGTGACCTTGCTATCATTCACGCGGCGGGACTCGGGCAAGACAGTCGTGATGTGTGAGTCGCTCCGTGCGTATTATCATATTGCTCTCAAAACGCGATCATTCTCTAGAATCGCAACAATTAACGATTATCCGTTTACGTAATCGATAAATTCTCGTTATGTACGTACGTAGAGCATCGCAGCTATTCGACTCGAGTAACAGAAAGTTATTAATATTTCGAAGGCTATTCGAAATAATATACTCGCGATATGGAACGTTGATTATACGTATATTTGCTGATAGTTTATCGCGTCTTTACTAGTCATTAACTCGACTTAAGTAATACTAATCTCAATATTAGAGTGAAGCGGATATCATTTTTGTTTTTTGATTACAAAATATCACGAATAGTTCAACTCAAAATTGAATAAGAAAATACAATCGTAGTTGATTCGATGTTTTTAATATCTACTAATCGTATTTTATATAAATTTTTGGCATTATACATTTTACGTAAAACATGAAATTTAATTGACTTAATCTATTATGCGTTCAGTCGGAGATATTTATTTTTTATTTTTATTTATATATCTCTATTCATTTATATGTTATAACGCGAAATAATAACATTGCTTTAAAATGCGAGTGATATATTTTTTGAAACAACATTGCCGTGACAAGTAACATGTGATTTTGACTAATTGTCGAGTAAATCATAATTTTCACATTGTTCTTCGATCGCGATATAAGAAAGTGCGTATCGCTTGTCAACGATTAATGAGGAGTGTCTTATAAAGTATCTCGTAATCATCGTATTTTGTTGATTAGTGTGCGTGCGATTGTAATAATCGTGTTTTCGCGAGTGAGTGCCATCGATAAGCGATAAAAGATCGTGAAGAGAGAAAGAGGCCCGGGGTGGCATCAAGTGACAGCGGAGCAACTGTGGGGTGAGTAAAAATTTGTTTATTATTTAATTTATTTATTAACTTGTTATGAAATTAAATGGCTTCATTATCTTTGCGGCAAGGAATTTTTTATTACCATATAATGATATAAGATAGATTTTCGAATTATATAATAAAATAGTTGGAGTAATTTATGTATATATATATATATTTTAAAATTAAATAGAATTTTTTTTAACTATTTTATTTTCATCTTATTTTATAAAAACTTGAATTTAACAAAGACTTTCTTTTGGTAATTATGCAATTTTTTATTTAAATATTTGTTTGAAAAATGCGAATAAAAAATTAATTTTTTTGCGCAATAAATTTTTAAAATATTATTTATTTTGGACACTATATACATAATTTGGAAATATTTGTATTTTACAGATCACAACGTTATATACTACAACTCAGCTGTTACGCATCGTACCGGTGAGTGTTAAATTAATAAATTTTATTTTATAGATTCGAAGTGTAATCGAATTTAAAGAAAATTATATATATTTATAATTCTCATAAAAACAAGCCGGTATAAATAAGTCCTTGTTTTTGCTACTGAATTTATTGCGTAAACTTGTTGCGACGTGTGACTTCGTTTTTTGGCTAGCGGATTGAGCCAAAAACTTTTCATAATATTAGCAACAGTGCTTTATGAGCATTTTATAACGGGATGTCAATGGCATTATCTCTGTTAATCATATTTTTTGATCAATTAAATATATATAATCTCTCTGTTAGACAATCGGATATTCGAATGGCTATTGTGTTATGATTGATACACTAAATTATTTATTTTTCTTTATTTTTAATATGTGATAAAACATTAAATGTATATTAATATAATAAATATAATTATATATTCACCTAACTTCCGTAGAATGAAATCGATATTTTTTGCAGAAAATTGTTCGGTATTAAATTAAAATTTTTTTTTACGCGAAAGCTACATCACCAATCTGATGTTGTCGTTAATGGGACAGTATTAAATGCTGCTTCCCCGTGTAATACATTTTCGGTTAAATATAGTCGTACACATACATGTAAGGAGTAAATGCAGCTGAATCTTTTGCATAACGGGCGACATATTACAATCTTTAGGAGCATCTTGACTGGCGAGATAAATTGAAATTTATCGCTCGAAATGAGGAAATTTTCTGAAAGGGAGAAACGGGAGCAGGTTCGCGTACGGAAGCCTTTCACGCATTATGTAGAGGATGCGTGCATACACGCGAAGGAAGGAAAAGAATGCCGCTTTCTTGCGTGCGTCCTGAAAGATATGCATTGCGCGCGACGGCGTTTTTATAAAAGCCGTGGACGCGATATGCGTGACGGCCGGCGGCGCGTTTCAATAATTTTCCCATGAGCATAAATTTCCGCGCACGAAAGCTTTATTCGGACGCTGCCGACTCGCTCCATCTTCTTTCAATTTTATTATCTTCCGTTAGTTTCCGATCCTGGCGAGACATGCGATGCGACGCGTTCTCAGACTTCTATCGACTCCTTTTTAATGACTAAAAATAAATTTACGCGTTTACATATTTTACATATTTATTTATAATATTATTATTTATTATTTTTTACATTTATTTATTATATTATTCTTTTCACAAAATATAAAATACGAAGAAAAACAAATTTCTTTTAAGATACGAAATAAAAGTACAGTCTAAATAATTAATTAAATAGATAATCTAATCTCGCTATATATAAATAGAATATTTGCCTTCAATTTATTATTTTCGAGGGATTATATTACGCGAGTTTATCGATAGCCCTCTTCTATTATAAACGCACCTTGCACGTAATTGATCTCGACTAGCCGATTTTCCCTCGGAATGCCAATACGAGCGCATTGGACGGCAACGTGCGGTCGTTCCTAATCTCGGGATGCTGAACGGACGCACGTACATCGGTATCTTGCCGGAACAACAACGGCAATCCGCTACGGATCTTTGCGTGGACGAGCTTTCTAGAACGTACACATCGGGTCTACACTATCCCGTATCGTCTAATGGCTCCGTCCCCAACCTCCCTCGCGTGGAAACTCTCCGTCGGAACTCGATGAATTTCGAAACAGTTGGATGTGTCGCGTCGCCGCCGTTCGCTCGCTCGCTCTTCGACTTGCCGCTAAACTTCGGGACTTCCTCCTCCGTCGCAATAGTAATTGTCATGCGGTTCTCCTGCAGAAGTCCGCGGCGTTTAACGTTTTAAGTCATCGGGAACAATCTGTTGATAGAATTAATGGATGATCTTGCCGTTACATAAAATAATTCCCTTTAGCATTTTAATCGAGATTAAATTAATTTCTTTCAAATAATCATAATAATCAGATCATAATTTGAAGCGATTTATATCTAGTAGATTAATTGAACGATCCGAAATACGATGAACGTAGCTCTGAGAACTTGAAATTTCGCGAGATTTCGTGAAATTGACTTCTTTTCCAGGTCACCTTTGTCGCATGAAACGTACGCGACTCCCATTTGCATCACAGTTTAGAGAACGGATCGCGTTGATTAATGATCCCGTCCTCTACTCGTTCATATACAGGTGCTCGTACAGATCATTTGAAAGGTACCGTTCTCGTGTCAGGCTGACTTAAGGCGCGTTCGCGTTTCGCTGAATTAATATGTCGGTATTAATTTCTTTTCGACCGCGTGTATCTATTGTTTGAAATTATACGTGCTGTCAACTTTTGACAAATGCGTCTCTATCGCGTAAAACAGAGCGTAGCTACTTGCACAGAATGGATAAGTTGCGAATGGCTCGCGCGTGGGTCAGAAAAAAATCTCCACTGACACTAATGCGGATTAATCGCCTGGATGAAAAAATCTCACCTGCCTGTTGAAAAAAAAAAAAAAAAGAAAAAGAAAAACAAAATAGTGCCTGCATACATTTTATATTTCTGCATCTTATTGATTACTCATTCATCGACTACTCGTCGACATTTAAATGCTGTAAAATTCTTAATAAGAGACATCGATGTGTATTAATAAGCATTAATAATACGCGCTTGGAATGTGCTTTCACTATCTTCGTCGTTCGTTCACGCGATAACAAGATCTGTTTAATTCTTCTCGCGAGGTGCGTCCACCACGATCGTAAATAATTCGAGGAATCTTTTACCTGCCCTTGATATACGCGACCCAATTTCAGGTGTTACCTACGCGATAAGACGTTCACGTTTAAAAAGTGCACCTGAATCACCGGGAGGAGGGATGCTTACTCCACTGACATCGTATATCGTTTCTCGCGATAGGGCACGCTTAGAGAGAGTTATAAAGATAAACTGCAGATATAAAGATAAAGAGAAGGAGGAGAGAGAGAGAGAGAGAGAGAGAGAGAGATTTGGTCTCTCTTGTTTATTACCCGTTGTGAAGGAGGAGGGGAGAGTGGATCATCGTTAATGCGTCAAAGAAATCCGTCTTAGATTCCACGGTCGATTGTAACTCCGGCTCCTGCAAGATAACGTTATAGGCCAACGTCGGAGGTATAATTACGATGATTTATCGATTGGCATACGAGCCATTCGTACTACGCGAGCCGAGCACGACGTGCGGGATGTCTCATATTAATCATAGAACACAAAAGCCCCTACAACTTCGCGAAAGAGTTTACCTGAAGCGCTGGAGGCCACTTGGCGTGGCAAAACTTGCTTGTAACTTTGTTTTCCCGACTCGAATTGTTGGTACGGCGAAGAGGCGAGTTTCCCGTATCCTCTTGCAGTATTTTCCATATAATTTTGTCTCTTGATTATAAATATTTTTTTATTGCCCTTTGAAATTATGAGTCAATATGCGTTAAGTACACATAGGATATAACCGCGCTCCTAATCGTTAAGAATTCATGACGTTTAATTCGAAAATTTTCCGAGATTATGCATCAACGTGAAACGTAAAATTTTCTTATAAAAATAAATATTTATGAGTTATAAATATTTATTAATATATATTATATATTTTCTTGTAAAAAAAAATATAACAAAAGCTTTAAAAAAATTAAAAAAAAAAATATGGACGAGCAAATTTTACGGAATAACTCATTGCTTTTATATACACGGTACGTAGGTAAAAATTTTTTCATCGCGTTGCTCGGTCACGTAATGCGAAACCCGCGATCCTGGACATGTCGCGGATTTTTGATGATAAAAAACAAAAAAAAAAAAAAATAGAACTACACGCGCAACAGCATATATTTCGCGGATTATCCACGGACGCGGAGATATCCGATCGGGTCGATAAAGTTTCCAATCGCGGTCCGTTATACGAGTTCGCCTTTCGTCACGATCGTCGTGTAGCCCGGATTAAATCGAATTCGCCGCTCATGGTATCGTAAAGCCTCTGATCTAGGCTCCGTTTTGCTTACGATGAATAGGAGAAACAACATTCGATTGCCGTGCACGAGCACGATGACCATAAAAGGATCGATCTTTTCACCTCGGTTGGTTGATTGCGTGTAAAGATTATTCTACTTCCGTCTAGAGGGCTTGACGTCACGGCAATGGCAAATAATAGAACGATGCTGAAATATTTTCACGATAACATTACGTTAGTCATTTCCTTTTTTCTATCATCGACAGATAAATCTATTACGGGCACTTAATATAAAAGTATTTCTATCTCAAATGTGTATTTATAATTTTATTTAGAAATGATTACGCCATTTGACTTTGGAAAAATTATATAAGTTATTATATTTTTTAATACATAAATGCAGCGCGATATTTTATGGAAATGGGAGAGCAGGGAAGAATAGAATAGAACAATGTTAAAGATCTTGATGTAACGTTCTCTATTAGAAGCGTTTTAATTATCAAGACTCGTAGAACCTATTCATTCTACGATTGTTCTACGATATCCTTGGAATATTCAGGCATGACGAATCGCCTGAGATTTGATGTAATACTTCGCGGTCGTGCGATATGAAGGGAAACACGTAGCAGATAGTGAATTCACGATCTCTCGTTCGGAAGGGTTTCGGGTTCTCTCGATTTCGAGATAGCGATCGTAGTTCGAGAGCTATAATAGGTCGGTCTAATCGGGCGCTTCTGTAACCTTGTAACTCGGGCACCGGCAATATCGATGCCTCGCATAACCCAAGGTATCGAGGCGCGTCTATTTATTAGACGGTGTGCTCCAACTTTGTTAGGCAACAACAACGCTGGATACCAAACGGAGAAGGAGCGGTTCCCAGGCTGCGAAGTAGGCAGAAAGAGGGGGGGAAGAATAGTAGAGAAGAAGAAGAAGAGAGATAGAGACGACGAGCGAAGAGGAGGAAGATCGGCCGCGAATCCAGGTTGCGCCGAACGGAATTACCGGCTATCGAATATCTTAATTACCAGAGCAGAGCGATAATTTTGTTCATCGAGGTCTATCCTTTGCCTCCGCAAGAATCGTTCTTTCATTCCCGCGGGGGGGAACAGACGGGGAATAGCTTCGCGATCGGCTCGGGATGACGATAGAAGGTGCCGCGCGTTAATCAGCTGCTGAACAGCTGATCGGAAGTGTCTAAGTTTACTTGAAAAGTATTCCAACTCGCGTCCTCCATTGATCGCGAGTGTCGAACGAACCGAAAGTAACGCCGAGTGTAGCGCTCTGAATGTAGCGCTTCGAGCCGAGTGTGACAGTTTGCGTCGCGCTGTGGTGTAGTGACAAACGAGTCTTGACGGCGGTAGGTCATTAATGCTAGTCTCGCCGGCGCAGACGCATAATTAGCCGCGAGTCGTGTCGCATTGTTAAACGGAAGAGGAAGGTCACTCCTTTACACGTACTTTTGAAAGGAGTAACTGTTTTCTATCCCGCGTTCTCCTTGCAGGTTAGGTTAGGTTAAGCGACGAGGTATCGCGCGATTCGTTTCGCGCGCTTTTGAATTCGATGTTATTTACGAACATCGACACGTTATCTTGCGAAGGACAGATTAAAATGCAAAAAAAGAAGGAGAAGTGAAACAAGTAGAGATATATAACATCAAATCGAATATTTGTCTCTATTTTTATTCACGAAGCAGATTTCAATCGCGAGTGCGTGAATTTGTAACTGTGTAACTCGCGCTGGTGCAACGCAAAAGGCAATAGACTGCTAACGACGTAACAAGTTCATTACATTGATTGTGTCCGCGCTTTTGTCATTCCGACGTTTTTCATCGTCGCGACAGTGTCTAACAGTAACTATTCGCGCCTTCTGGAAAGAGAAAGAGAGAGAAAGAGAAAATCAGCTGGAGAGAAGAGGAGGAAGAATACACGCATTTACGTTCGCGCGCGTAAAGTGATAAATACTGACGTTGTCAATGGTGATCGTATAATGGAAATGTATTGAGAGGGAGAAAGAGAGGAAGAGAGAAAAAGAGAAGAGCCGCCATATATACGATTCTGTTTCGAAACGCCGATTATGACATGACAAGAGGAAAAGTTGTACATATATATACAAGTCGGCAAATGTGTGTTGCGTGATCCCGAAGGCGAGGAAGATACCATGAGGTCGTTACGAGTAATGGTCCTGCTGCTCTCCTGCTGCATCATCGGTAAGTCGATCATTCTGTTGTTTATTGCCGATCGATCGACGATGAATCGATCCGATATCCTTATCGCGAACTAAAACGACGTCGCTCGTCGTCGCTGCGCGTCGTTTTGTTCGTTCGCCGAACGATGATGCCGTTGAGAGATTGCTTCTTCGTTCCATTATTGCGAGATTAATTGAATTGGTTGTCTGGAAACGATAACACGCATAGTGGAAATTAAATTTTACGCGCCGCGAGAGAACGATTTATTCTGGGATGAGAATAGAAAAAGTTGGATTTATTTGTCCGATCTATGTATGAATAAAATATTTTGCATCTCGCTCTACGTATATATCGTTTAATAACATCGTTTCCAACTGGCACGAGAATTGTTTGAAAATGTTTTCGAAGTGTGTATGTGTGTGTGTGTGTGTGTGTGTGTGTGTGTATACTCGCGAAACTATAGCAGATATTCATACATTCTCCATTGCAGTCACACATATACGTTGTATTCCGAAGCGGTTTGACTTTTGCTCTTTGCCTCTTAGAAGACGATTCGCGCGAGCGAATAAATTAAACAGGTATCGCTATACATGTTTGTAATGACGATACGTGGATGCGGTTTTTCTGCGCAAAGACGGAGACCCGCACTAGGCAAGATTAATTGCGCGTTTGCAGTGTATCGCGACCGCGAATGCTTTTTAAAAAATTAACCCGTGATTTATGTGCTACGCTCCGCCGATCTTCTCGAGTGTGTCACAATCCTTTTCTGGTTTTTCCATCGCATCGTGTACACTTTCTTGCCGATGAATCGAAACTGAAGAAATCTGTCGGTGCTTTTTGAAGAATTCATCTCTATTCCCCTTAAGCGAGGTCTATTTATATAATTGTTACGTATTATTGTTTATAAATCGAAATATCCTTTACGAGCGATGATTTATTCGACATGTCATCGTTGTTTGTAGACGTCAAGTCGGAACGTATTTTCATTCTGTATTCAAGTACATCGTGCAATCAGTATTATTCATAGTACGCTCTGCTCGGTTCGCGATTATGTCAGTTACACTGGTCGTTATTCGGCGTTTTACGAGCGTAGCTCCCTCGACGATATAACGGGATGCAACTGAAAAAGTGCACATGGGACATTATATCATATTGTTGAACAATTTTGTCTTTATTAAGCGGAGCTGCTAAAGAGAGAGAGAGAGAGAGAAGCGAAAAGTTAATTTAATTCTTTTATGATCGAAAAGCGTGGCCAAACAAGCCATGTCGAGCTAATATTAAACTCACGACAGCATCGCAAAGGAAAAATATAATATAATTGAATAAAACGTAAAAGGGACAAATAAATCCTTTGCGCGAGATAATCGCGAGTGTATCGAAAAGTAGGTCAGGCAAAAGAAAGCGCGCGCGCATAGTCGCGAGATAAAAATCTTGGTAGTTTTTAAAACAAGCAGAAATACATATAACGGATGACAAAAGTCACACTAGCTCACTCTGCGTAATGACTACGTGACGCGAATTTTCTCTCGTTACTCGTTTCGTAACTATCGAGTCGGATAAAATGGGTCACGATGATCCAAACGGAATACAATCGTATAACGAACGTTACATGAACTCTGTCTCTCTCTCTCTTTCTCTCTGTTTCTTGTCTCCTCGTTCGACCTGGCCGCCTACTTTTTCTTACTCGAGTTACGTCCAATACAGTTTCGTTGTTACGCGCGAAAGTTAGTCGCGCGACAAAAAGAAAAGCTCGCGACGAAAGATATATAAAATCCATTCGATTCGTGCCGATTCTTTGTCTTTTCTCGCTTTCGATGCTTACGCTCCCGCGAGCAGTATCGGCCGATTCGATAAGATCTAAAAGAAGGTGGAAAAAAAGAGAAGGTGAACGGTCGATTGGAGCACCAGGAAGAGAATCGTGCAGAGGCTTCGAAGTACGAAACGAAATACCGTGCGAGTACGTCGCTAATTAACAGCGCGAAGCATGCAAAGCCTTCTCTCTCTCTCTCTCTCTCTCTCTCTCTTTTTTCTTGGGCTTATTAGTCGTATGTGTGTATCGCGTCGAGCTCGCTCGACTCTCGGCGTCGAATGCATCGATGACTGGTTTTTCGTGTCGAAGCACGGAGGGGAAAAGAGAGAGGGGGGGGAGGGGGGAAGAAAGATTACTAAATAAAAAGTGTCGTTTTGGCAAACGCGTCTCTCGCCGTTGCGCGAACGTTATTCAGCTGTTCTTTGAGATCCTTCTGCATTTATTTAAAAGAAAAGTTTTCGCCGAGAGAGAAGTACGGTAAACTCGGCGACTCGTTAAATACGGCCAAGGTCTGCCCGGATAGAAGGATGCGTGCGTACTTTTTGCCCTCTTTCAGTATCAAGTGTACACGCGGAGAAAAAAAAATGGGCATTTTAATACATATACGGCAGGTGGTACAGTTTTGATCTCTCTCTCTCTCTCTCTCTGTTTTTTTCTTTTTTTTTTTTTTTTTTAGCGTGAAAGACACACGAGAGGATATAAATTGACAGGACTTATATAATACATTTGAGAGTTGCGTGTATATTTTTATTATATTTGCGACTCGTCTTATTTCAATACTCGTTTTAAATTGCGACATTTGTACCTGTAATCCGATATTTATTTTTTTTTTCACCTCGTTAGCGCACACACACACGTGATTTACATTCCATCTTGTTTTCTCGAATCCGTCGACATTTCGCTTTCGCGGAATTCACAATGGAATTAACATGCTAATGCTACATAGTTACTGACTCTTGCATTTCTTTTGTCTCGTGATTCTCGTCCAGTCCCCGAGCGTAATAGCCGTCCACCTCCGTCGCTGAAAACAGAGCTGACGAGTAGAACGGGAACAAAGTCCTCTCCGGTGTACGATGACGTATATATGAACGGGGCCGGGGTGGGAGGGAGGAGGTGAGGGGGGCGGAGGAGCGAGAGCGCGCGCGGCTCGATAACGCCGAGCGAGCCCTGGCGCGCGATCTCGGATTTCGCTTTCGTTCGCAGAAGCCTGCGAGATGGAAACGGGAGATCGTCGAGGAAACGCTGAGAGGGGCTTGCGTTTAATCAGGGAACGGCGCTTGAAATCCCTCGAGAGATTTTCTCCGCGCTGTTGTAAACAGGACCGCGGAGTCTGGATTCGATACATCGTCGTCATTTCGCGCGCGACACTTTTTTTCGTATTAGACTCGCTTGTACGATCGGAAGCGAAAGCCGGTTCCTTCGCTCTCGATGATCATCGTGAAGAAACGATCGTGCGATAACGCGTTTTAATCGAGATGTTATCATTCGGACGAGAATGAAATGACGATCGTTTCGCTTTTTTTTTCTTTTTTTCTCATCCATGTCAGTCGCGTTCGGGTACGATTCATATTTTATTTATTTATTTATTTATTTTTTTCTTTGGATTACTTATCCGAGTGAAAAATGTAAATTTGTTGCAATCTTGCAGAGCCTGCTAATGAAATGTTTCAATGAACGTCGAAATGTATCGTTCTTATTTATCCAGCCTATCTTCTTTATTCTTATTGGACTTCATTAGGCGCGCATATATATATATATATATATATATATATATATATATATATATACATATCCGCGCGAAAGTAATGCGTGGCACGTTGAAATAATGTTGAAACAACGTAACGAAATGCGAGAATAATCCGAGGTAATGTATGCATAAACGCTGGAATAACATGTAAATTGTGAGGCACGAGACGCGCGCGCAGCATCTTGGGGCGCATCGAGCAAACTTAAATACATACATTGCCGCATCGCGCCGTCACGCTAAATACGTTCTGGTAGTTACAGATGCGCCGCTATTAAGCTGCGCAAAACCTCGCGAATGTTAAATGCGTTCGCCGTATTATCTTTTCTGTCTCGTTAAACAGCCTCGCCGGAATAAGTCCGAATTGTAAACGCGGTGTGTTCGGTGAAAGTTATTAAATCGCTTCCGGAAATCAGTGCACGTTTGCAAAATTGCTCGTAAACCTCAGCATTTTCGAGAACGCTGGCTCTGAAAAGATGTCTCATTCCATTCATTACACAAACTTCTTGTCTCGTGTAAACGCAAAATGTTTTTATCTAACGACGAAGACGCGTCGAGCCGGGATATAATAATTGCGTCATTTAATTTCGTAAAGATCCGGATCGGCGACTTATATTACGCGTATCATAATTCAGGTATGGCGAAACTTTCGTGGCGTGTGTTCGTATCGGATTGCCCGTGTCGGGACCGTGAATCAATTTACGATGAGAATAAAAGGATATTTGCGCGGCGGCGGGCGGGGGGGAGGGGGGGAGAGGAAGAAGAATGGACACGGGCGATGTGGTGGTGGGCGGCCCTGCAGAAACGTGCCAAGTCGAATCCGCTTCTCTCGAGAGGCGCTGAAACTTTCTCGAGTGAAGTTATACGGCGGGAAGGAAGGATCGTAGCTCATGTGAAATCGCGTAAAATCGCGTAAGGAGAAAAGTTCGATCGCTATTCCGCTATGAATGAATTTCGCTGCCCGTTGTAATTCTCGAGCGAGTTGTTCGTCCCGCGACGAAGAGTCGCGGTATTCCGCGCGATTTGCAGCCATTGTTCTGACCCCCTCCCCCCCCCTTCCCTCTCGCCGCTTCTCGATTTATAGATTTGTATCCTTTTTCTTTTTTTTTTTTTTTTTTTTTTTTTTACGTCCGGAAATGTTTGCGCTTGTTATGACAACTTTGTACAGATAAGATACATTTATTGTCGATAAAATATATATTTTTTACAAATATTTTTTATGTTATGCGCGAAAAGAATGGCGAGGCAAAAAATTTTGCATTTTGACCGGAGCAAAATATTTTTATCTCTGTTCACGTGTCCCTTTGATTACTCGAACTCGTTTTTTCGCTTCTCTCTCTCTCTCTCTCTCTCTCTCTTTCACGCAAAACTGTACTTAAAATGTATTTTACAAAAAAAAAAAAAAAAAAATGGGGAAAATATTAAAAAAGTGCGATTCAAACAGCATATGTATATGTAACAAAATCGAATTGCAAAAAATATACGTGAGTGTATTTAAATTTAATACGATTGGCTGATATCAATAAATATGGGATGTTATCGTATGAAAGATCGTAATATTGATATATAAATAAATTTAGTGCCTATAAAAAGATTATACAGCTAAAATGCGCGCTAATTAAGCGTGATGCAGCAAAAAAAAAAAAAAAAGAAAATCAAATTTATCTCCACGTGCACGCTCGAATACTGTTCAATCTGTAGCGAACATACGATATATGCATGTTCTTAATGTACTATCGCATCGGAAGGCAGGAACGGTCGTATATCCAAGTTGCCAGTTGCTCTCATTGTCAAGTATGATACGGTAATTAGCGGATAAGCGCGAATTGGATTAATGTGCGTCGCGTTTATACAATGGGGGCGAATCTTGGTCGAACTCGGTATCTTAATAGCTTCGAGTGTCAGGCGCACCTATTAGTATGAAGTTTCGTGTACCCCGAAGTGCATGCTGTTGCATTATGTTCGCGAAGCCGTTTAATTGTCGCGGTTTCGAGTTTCTCCGCTCGCGCTGCGAAATAAAGCAACGAGCACGATCGAACATTCACAATGTGTGCATAAAACATCGTCACGCAATGCTCGGATAATACAATATAACGCGCGTGTTATTGATTCGGTTTATTATTGGTATTATTATTGCGCGCGCTAGCCAATTTGTTATGAATTTGTTCTCTGTAAAATAATTATTTCTTTTTGCTTAGATAAATTTTTACAAGAGAGCTATTTTTAAGGTTAAAAATTTTTTCTCTTTTCTTTTTTTTTTTTTTTTTTTTTTTTTTCAGTTGAATAAAATAAAAATCTGTATTGTAATATTCAGAAAGAATTTTTCAGTTTTATAAATAATGCAGTGTTTTGTAGATCTCGCAGGCTAGAAAAAATGCATTTTTGTTAAAATATTCGACGAGCGTGAATATTCTACCATCGCTTTTTGAAATACGCATATACATTTCGCGCATTATATACATTTCACGAGACGCGGATTACTGTTTAATACCTTAAAAACTTTACAAGCTATAGTTATGAAGCGTTGCAAACTCGTTTACGTCAGCCAACGCGATGCTTTAATAATTACTTGCAAGTGCGACGATGTTTTTCATATTCAAGTCCGGTTGCACCGGCTTGAGCTGGTATATGCAAGCAGAGAAACGTTATTTAAATTCAACTATTGATCATATATAAACTGTGCAATTTTATTTATGGTTAAAATGAATATATTGCATGATCGCTAATGTACCATTATTGATTGTAATATAAACATTTAATGAATATATTTATTTTATAAATATATTCATTAAAAATTGAAATTAATTTTATTGTAAATAATAGCAATGAATAAGACTACATTTTATTCTCATTTTATTCACTATCATCTACATTGAAAGAAACTAGTACAAATGAGAACTACATAAAAATTAAACGATTCAACATTGGAAATTCCTGAAACATGTGCGGAGCAATCTCCGAGTTTTTCTTTCATTACAATAGGTTCTGTGTAACGTATAATTAATTTAAATGCCTTAAAAGTATGTGCAAAGTATGTATTCACTATTATCATAAATTAGGAAATTATTTGACTTATAATTAAAACATAGGATTTTATATTAAATTTGTTTGATATAAATAAATATTTATTTCTCCGAATGACATTAAAATGCGCGCTTAATAGAATCGCGTTTATTTCTGCCATTTAATTATAATTAAATCATACAGTGCATGTAATTTTCAGTAAACCCGTTACGTAAGTAACATATGTATATACAATTGTAGGGAATATTCATGAGAAGCAATGAACTATAATTCTTTATAAACACAATTTTGCGCGTTGTCTATTTCGCTTGCGTGAAATCTGTCTCTGATTTTTAAACGCCGATTGCGTTTGAAAGCGTCGCGTAGAACCGATCGCATTTGCAATTCCACGAGGAATTTGTGATGGGCGGTTATCGTTACCGTGGAAGGCCACGAAAAATATAGCCGAGTTTCTCGAGTTGATTTCTGACGTGTGCGATAGAGAGAGAGACGCCCTTTCACACACTCGTACGCAGCGCGAGTCGCGTGCGATTGAGTAACTCAATCAGCGTTAAATCGTCGAGGAGAACCGGCAGATCGTATCTCTTAATTAAGCGGCCATAAAAATCGTCGTGCACGCCGAGTCACAGATTTTGTGCGGACTGAAGGCGCGTTACGTAACGCGCTCTTGCGAGCGCGTACGGTGCATTTTAAGTGCCTCTCGGCTCTTGTCGCTTTTTAAATTCTCGCGACGCCGCGTGTTCTCTTCATTATTGACTACGCGGTTACGTAGATTCGGTCGCATGCGATTGGAATATATGATCGCACATATGAAATCTCGAAGGAGACATATACGTTCCAAATGGATCAAACACACTTCTATTCAGTGCCAGCATTTGTCAAAGATATCGAATACTTTTGACATTTCTGTTCCTGATAAATGAAATTTTTAATAAATGCTATTGTTTCTATTCTCTACCATCAATATGATAATTTATACAGTATCTATTCTCTAAAAAAACATGAAAAACTCTTAGAAAATTTTTTTTGTATCTGCAGAAATTGGAGAATTTTTATGGAATTTTATTGGGACTTGGGGAATTAAAAAAAAATCTCTAATAATTTTGATTTTATACCATAAGCAGTGTGCAATCCATCGATAAGTCAAGTTGAGAAGCTATGTATTTAAAATATATATTTATCTGTCTTTGTTTATATATTTTTAATGTTTTAAAATATTGAATATATACAGTACATATTTTTTATTTTAATTTTAATTTTTAGTGATAAACGAAAACGTTTTGCAAATTAAAAATTTTTATCTTATAAAGAAAGTTATTTAGTTTTTTCTCGCTACATTTGTAGATTTAGCATTTGAAAATGGTTTTATTTGTTTCGTTTGTGTAAGTGAAAATGCGTAGAATAAAAAAATTTATTTTAAAAAATTGCACCAAAAAATCTTTATTATGTACAATATTCTCTTTATCTGAAATTTTGAACAAAGATATCGAAAAAGATATTTTTGTTTAAAAGGAAGATTAGGGAATTTTTTCAGCGAATTTTTTTACAAAATTTGATTAGACACTCTCTTATAAAATTTCCATAACATAATTAATAAATAATAAAGACAAACCAAAATATCAATGGTATTTATCGAAAATTACAAAGGATTTGTAACAAATTGAGCCTGAATAGCACAAATATCTCCAATTAAATGCAGTTTTGCGA
>JBCAUJ010000024.1:2270247-2305444 GCA_038406275.1 Cataglyphis albicans
TATCGAAAATTACAAAGGATTTGTAACAAATTGAGCCTGAATAGCACAAATATCTCCAATTAAATGCAGTTTTGCGATATAAAATCTCACATCAGAGATTTTAACTAAACATTATCTAGAATCTAGACATTTAATATCGACAGTCGTAAAGCTGTGACAGCTGTAGCTTTCCAATTTTCAAAGAAAATTGTGGTTAAGAGAAACTGCGATAGTTCGGATTAATTTTCACTCGAATCGCGCTCAACTAACAAACGTCGCTTCCTGTGCGATGACAATGCAAATCTGCAGATGGTTCTTATTATCCGAATACGTGTCATCGGATGATACGATCGATCGCGGAGAGACAGCTGCGTCGGTTGCACTTGATTCTCGTATATACGGAGTCGCAGAAGTCTGTCATTTGCCGAAAGCCGTCATCCTCTTCCTCTTTTCCGCACGTGTGTCACGTGATCGCGTTTATTTCACGTTTAAAACGTACGTTTCGGGCGTCAGCAGGCGCGTCCATTAAATCTTGACCTGCTTGTTAGGGCGACCGCTGCTGCCATTGTCGTTGCACCGTCGCGGTGCTCGTGCTCACGTAAGCTCCGCTACTCACTGTAACATGCCGCGAAAATTGTGTTTCGCGCAAACCCTTTTACGAGTTTATAAACGCGGGATGTGCAGAGAGATGGAGTTTGCGCTGTCGCGCCCGTGCATGATTTAAATTGACCGAGTTTGCTCGCCCTGCACGATTTCAAAGCGGCGTCCGTGACTTCGATAGCGATTTTTCTTTTTTTTTTTTTTTTTTTTTCTTTTTTTATACACGCTTTTAGTTTGCACTTTTAAGCTGAAGGCGGTTAGAAAGAATGTTAACTCTGCAATATAATAGCAGACATGTATTTCGAATGTCTAGCAAGAATCTTGATATCCAGAACTTTGATGTACAAGAACTCTTTATAATTTATATTATATAATACATAAGAATGTACACGTCGAAAGAAATTGAGTTTTAAGATAAAAGTTTTAATGTAAAATTTTTACTAATTTTAAATAATTTTAACGGGTATAAATAATTTTATATAATTTGTATTATATTATAATAGTCCAGGATTATCTTTATGTGTGATAAATTAATTATTTATAAATTTATGATATAAATATATATATATATAAATTTTTATACAGATTTTGTTAGAGAAAGTTAAAAAAGACCTACTCTTTACACACGATTGCGACTATCAGAGAAATAGAAAAAACCTTGAGAGAATACTTATTGTAATAGAATGATTCATTCTTTCGTAAAAAGATCAATTGCCAATCGCTCGGCAATCGATCGACGTTCTCACTCGCGGTTACCTTGGTTTACATCATTACAAAATTGAACTGTTTACTAATCAGGATTAAATTTCAACTACGATGTACACGTACGATTATCCATGTGCGTATCGCGTATCATTTTTACGGATACGATTGATACGATCTTATGGATGCGCGTGACTTTTTTTTAATCTTCATTTCTCTAGAGATAAAGTTTCGAATAGGCAATTGCGCGACACTTCGGAATTTCTACGTATGTATTCTCGCGAAACTTTGAAAGCGATTACGTATATGCCTGGACGGGCGCTATGCATACACGAAGAGTCGCGTCGGTTTTATTGCGAGCAGTCGACGAAAGATAAAGAACTGGCGGGGAAAATGCGAAAAGTTTCGCGCGATGTCGTGGTGATAAAAAAAAAAAAAAAAATAGATATAATCGCGAATTATTCGACTATATATATTCCGTTGGCGTTTTTTGCCGATCTTTCGACGAAACGATTTTACTTGCGGCGCAATAAAATCGTCTGACCGAGAGCTCGAATCAGTCTCGTAATTCTCGGCTTCCGTCGCGTTCCGTCAAAACGGCCGCGGTGGAGCCCACGAGATTACACGAGTCGTTTGTTTCGAGAACAATGTAATACTAGGTTTACGTCTCTCTGACGTTTATTGCACGGCACTGCTGTCTGACGCGCGTGTACAGTAGTGTGGATGTAATATAATATACCAAAGAGAAATTCTTTAGAACATTTACATTCGCTTTCTTACCGAGATCCGACACAGAAGTAATGTAATAAATTAGATGCAAATGTATCCGTAAGTCTTCTCTACACTGCATCAATTTAATTTATATTTATATTTTAATGAAATTTTTAACGTTAATTTCTGGATATTTTGCTTTAAATCTGTACGCATGTTTATTTCGGAATAAATATATTATAGGAAGGGATGTGCTTTATAATTCAAATATAGCATTGAATCGAGTTTTAATAAAAAAGTAATTAATTTTTATTTTACTAAGATTTATTATACGATATATGACACAAAACAGAGAGCGTGAGTTTAGATGAAAAATATCTCGTTTACGATAAACAGAGTTGATAATTGTGTAAATTGTTGCAGAGCGTAGGACGATTATATAAAGTGTAGTTTTAATCGCACTTTCGCGGCCTCTATTTATTGTCAACAATATGATCGTACGTTATACACATGACTCAATTAGTTCTGTTTACAAATTGCGCGGAATTGGGACAGCTCTCGGTAAATTTGCATATATTATGTGTTAACGTCTATCGTATCACGCGCTTTTTATGTTTATTTAATTGAAATTTGCATATCGCGTATCCACGCTCATTTGACGCAATTGCGATTAATTGTCGATCGATTGATCGCATCGTACACCGAGTTTCATCGCGCCTGCCGGCGAAATCCCGTTTAAGATTCTCTCTCTCGACCTTGTTAACACCTGTGGTCTTAATCAAACGCGTCGCGCGCGCCGTTAGGATCGTTTTGTCGATCGCGGTGAGAAGGAAACGAAAGTGAAATGCCGACGACTCTTCACGACACGCTCCGCACGACACGTGACACGATCTATCGGTCGTGTTCCCTCGACGAAGGCTGCGCAAGGAAACTTGCTATTATGCTGTCGCGAACGTGGAATGCGGACGACGGAATGCAACTATGCGCTTCTTCTTACTCTTCACCTCCTTTCGGTGTCGCGAGAGAGTTAGAAGTTGTCGTGATTGTCATTGATGATCGAATCAAATTTACGTACATGTATAGGCATATGTTATTAGAGTAATTAAGTTTGATGAATGAATCAACGATAACAGATTTAAATTTGAAAAGTCTTTTCTTCTTAATTACATTCTTGTTTTATGAAACACAAATATATATTGTTTATAAAATATGTATTATTTATAAAATATTAATGTATCGTTTATCGGCTGTTTAAAATATTACACCAGAAACGATAAATACTGTTGTTTTTGCTGTCGTAATAAACGCGTCATTTATTTACGATATGAAAAAAGAACATATGTTTTTGTCATAATTTCTATAAAAGAATTATATATATTACTATTTTTTATACATTTTTTATACAATCTCTCTCTCTCTCTCTCTCTCTCTCTCATACATATTTAATATAAAACAGAAATTTATTGGAGAGCGAGGATCTTTTTTTTTTATTTATTCCTATTAATTTATTATATATAGGCAATTTATTATAAAGCATCTTTTCAGTAATTGTGTCATAAATAAACAACTTTGATATCTCGCTCATTACGTTTGTATTCATTTAGCTTATGCTATGCGTTCGCTCGAGCGAGATCAGCGCTCGAAATGAAAATTGGTGCACATTTTCGGTTCATTAAAATATTTGATTACTCCTTTCGGACCCGACCTGACGTTTATTAAATTCTAAATTGATAGCCGGGACTGGCAACGAACGAATGCACGAACGAACGAAATGCACCGCTTAACGCGTCTCCTTTATGCCATCGAAAGGTCAATCCCAGGATACATTTAGATGCACTTTCTCGAATAAGAGAGATTTTGTGGCTTGGAGATATTCGCGCGACACTAGAGTGACATTTTAAAAAGAGCAAATTATTTCACTTTGCACATGAATAAAGATTGCGACATTTCGTCAAAAATTCTCGATCATATTGAAGCACGTTAATCTATTTGGCGATTAATAACGCGAAGGAAATCCAGCAGGATTGAGATTCATTTCCATAAAGATGAAACACTATGAGTAAGTGGGACAAAACGGCGCGTTAATCAGGTCGTGGAAAGAATTTTTTTCGTGAAATATATTCACGTCATTCTGTATATCGAAGAGAAGATTGAATAGAGAAGAATGGCGATAGATAACGGTGTTTATCTCACGTTCGATTGAAACGTTTTTATCGTTAATGCGTGTAACGCGTATGATAGAACGCGATCCATAGTAAGCATTTGCATCTGTTTATACGCTCGCGCCGAGTATATTTAACTCTAAATGTAGCTATTCCATTGCTATCGTGCTTACACGTCGACTACATTGACTGCATTTCACGCTACGTAAATGCGATTCAGGATTGGACGGCCGCGTTTATGGCCGTCGAATAGGAAGGATGGGAGGTGCGCGCGAGAATACGGACTTTATTTTCCCAAAATATTCGCATAAACGCCGGAAGAATATTATCTGTTAATGAGTTAGCCGGAGCGCAAGGCGATTCGGATAGAAGAAGGGATTTTGCGCATGCACGACTCAGCTCTAATGCCATGGCGTTAAAGGCTTAACTGCTAATTACACTGGGAGCTCAAAATCTGATTATCGCGCTCGTTGATGAGTAATCCATGCGTCGCTTTAGAGGATGATGATGTGCGCGCGCGAGCGTACTCGGCGAAAACGTCCCGTCGTTCCCGCTCGCGTTTCGTTCGATTAAAACGCAACTGTCGAGGCATCAAAGGAAACCGGTATATACTCGGTGCACGCTGGTATTGTCGTATATGCAAATTGATTCATCTGCATATTCTGTAGCGATGCTTGGATAAACACGCCAGCGAGATCCAGCGTATTAGTGTATCATTAATTCTTTTCGCAGACGTAAGCGCTTTTCCTCTAATGGAATAAATTTGTTAAACAAGAGAGAGAGAGAAGAGCAGAGTATTATATATAAAATCATAGAATATGGTTTCATAGATCTCTTCTTGTGTACTCATTATGCGAAGATTGAATTAGTGCCAAGGAACATAATACATCGAAAGTTTCGTGCTTTTGAATGACTTTAATATGAAAGCTTGGCGCATATAAAATGAAAGAGAAATGTGTATGCGTATCATGACACACACACATTCGCGCGCGCGCGAATGCGTACGAATAATACACTGGGTAGGCTTGTAGCAAATCTCGGCGGGCGCCTCTCACATAAATAAATCTCAGCCTTGACACCTGATTCTCTCTCGCGGACACCATTCTGTCAGTCACAGTGAAGCGATCCATCATCCGCGATGCGTATGTATGGGTGCAACCGAAGCGAGTCGGTCGCGACTTTAAGTAACACCATCCGGCAAGGGATACTCGTATCGGAATTAAAATTCCTATTCAAGCGCCACTTGAACATTGAACACGCAAGATCATGTTTAATTTTTAATTTGCACGTTTTTGAATCGCGAAATTAAAAAAAAAAAAAAAAAAAATGTGTTTACGTTGATATTTTTGGATGGATCTTTTCGACGCATTTCATCTCGGAAAGGAGGTCGTTTTACATTTACATGAAACTTCGCTGCCTTTGTTAAGCAGCGCATATCTCGATGTGAACGTACTTATATTCTTGGTACTTGACGATATTCAGTTAATCCTAGAATTCTTTGAAGTTTTCGAAAGAACGTATAGTTCGCGCGGCGTACGAGAGGAAAAGAAAGTTTCCCCAGTTAAGAAAAGAGGCGAAGGACCTGGAAGCGAAAAGAGTGTGGACTAGAATGGGATCGTGCAGGGGCGCTCGAAAGGAGAGAGGCGGGATAAATCGGAGTAGCGACTTAACGACCGAGAGGAACGATAGACGCTACCGCCTATCGTCTCGCGCGAGAATTGCTTTCTCATCCTCTATCCCGGAGCACGATAGCATCTCGGCTATGGAGATCATCTTCGTCACTGGTCTGTCCACTTTTTTTCCGTCCCCTTCTCTCTCTCTCTCTCTTTCTCTCCTTCCTTCGCTCTCTAATATCCATTACCATTAATCGACAGCGTTGATCTGTCATTCGCTAACAGTTTTTCAATGCTACGCGACGAACTCGAGGACTCGCGATCGTATCTGCGTGCTTATATGGCTATAGAATTCTCGATACAAAATAAATGTTGTATTCGTTATTCAAATATTTGAGTAACATAATTCAAGATGCGAATGGACGATATAGTTTTTTTTTTTTTTTTATATCAGCAGATGTTTATTAAATATTATTTAAGAGAAGGAATTCATAGCTCGCGGGCCATGTATATCTTCTCGTTTTATCTTTAGCCTGATGCTTTTTTGTACGAAATACGTGACATCGCATTTGTACCACGTCGCTCACTAACGTATCATTTGCTACCCGCTTGCACGCCGAGGTGAAGGTTAATACCGACCGATTTATCGCGCTAAGTAAACGTCACGGTGCATTACCGTGTCGTACGAAGATAAATGCACGAAAGCGACTTATTTAATAGTAAAACGCACTGCGGCGCACATGTCGCGCGCGATTTGTACAAACCGAGATATACAAGCCGAGGGGATTTGGAAGGAGCGTTTTGCAGCGCGCGCTTGCATCGAGAAAGCGATGAAATGAAGAAAAGAAAAAAAAGAAAAAAAAAAGTATAATAGAAACGCAAACGCGACATAAATCGGAAGTGGACCTAACGGAGGAGGAAGATCGATCCGTCTGGCCAATCATTCCTTTACCGGATGCGGATCGGACGTGGAATAGTCATCCCCCTTCGTTCGTCCCTATCAAGGTGGACACATCTGACAATAGAGATATCATCTGTTCGCGCGATTCTCTGTCAGAATAGTCAGTCAACTGGACCTCGGCAGTAAATTCACGCTCGCGCGCAACGAACTGTCTCGTCTCCGCGATTCGAGCGTGGCGATAAAGTTTCCCTTCCCTCCCCCCCTCCCCCTCCCCCGCGCTCGTTTGCCCTTTCTCCTTGCGAGGGGATATCTCTCTCCCCGTTTTCCCTCTATTTCAAGCAGATCTGTCCTGGCATTGCTGCTATCGACACATTCCGTACATGCACTTACGCTATCCCTTCAGTCCATTCTATCGCGTTCCATTGAAATGCGGCACAAACGTAATCTCGCGGCGCTGCAATTACGCGCGGCAATAGGACTCACTGAGATGATGGATTGATGGATTTAAAGAAAATATATTTTTCATGCGTGGTAAGGAAAGAATAATTAATAAAACATTGGTCTGCAGTCGTTTTTCTTATCATAGAAGTAATACGTTAATTATTATTGTCGTTAAATATGTTTTGTGTAAAATTTATCTTATTTAGTTCTTTTTTTAGTCTTAATTTTAGTTTTTTTATTAAATGTCGAATTTTTTTAGAACAGCATTTTATAAAAAGTATAGACTTTTTTGCGGTCATGCTGAACCAGCAGTCTGTGACACATGTATTTAATATTAATTATTTCGAATTATACTACGTGATTAATTTCTTGAATATCCTTATATTCGGTATTTTTCATTCGCATTAATAAATACGAATGAAAATATATCTATCGCGTATCTTTTGTGCTCACATTACATTCAGGATTTCATTTTGCTCTGTAGAAAATGTAACGGAAAGGCTGGATGTACTTGAGTATTATAAACATTTAACAAACTTGGAGAAACAAGCGGTACATTTCACGCATTTAAATCGCGGATTTAAACTTCTCGGACAGTTGCTGGCATCTGCCTGCGTCTCTCTTTCCCCCCTTCCCTTTTGTTATCACCGAGCTCTTTCAACGAAGCGACTCTCGATAATTCCCGCTATTTCGCTTCGCGCGTATTCACCATTCGATCGACCTTTTATCGGTGTAGGAACGGACGAGAAAACGACGACAACGAGGCGAGATGTTCCCGGTTCTCTCGCGTAAATAGAGATACTTTGAGAGAAAGAGAGAGAGAGAGAGAGAGAGAGAAAGAGGGAGGATGTGAATGAGAGGGTTTTCGAGGTCAGACGATGGAACGCGTATTGAATATCGCGGAAGCGAGACGAAGGAATGTCGATGGCATTTAGTATCCATCCAGGGCCGGTATTACCGCGGATGCTGACCGCGTTGGCGCCGGAAACGGAATATCGATGCCGATTACGTCGATGATATGTAATGCGCGTGTACAGTTATATTTACTTCTTTAGGAATTTCGAGTCTCGAAATGGCCAGACGGATTACGAGGACGATTAACGCTCGCGAAGAATCTATCGATCGAAGCAGATACTTATCGCGTGAATTCTTCTTACATGTTGTTGTGTCCTGCCTTTGACTTTTTTAACGATATATTATTTTCAGCTTTTACGACCTTGAAGATTGAAAATTAGAGAAAAATTGGCATGGGAAGAGATATATGTATATCGGATCTTTTGAACCGGATAATATTCAAGTTTGCACATTTATCACGTGATATAATCATAGTTGTGACGTTAGAAAAATATCGCTTACCTATCGCGGCAATTTTTGAAACGCCACAATGATTTATCGCGTGCATATGAATATCAGCATGAGACGGCAAAAATCGTCGTACGACATTGCGAGCCGTGGATAAAAATTAGATTCTCGCAACCATTTCATTCGAATCTCGCTTGTTCCCGCGAATTATTATTAATAATAATTTATGCAATTTCTATGCATTTATTAGTTCGTTAAGGAATCCAGAAGGGAAGAGTACGAATGAATGAAATATCGCGTGCAATTTAATCATCGAGTTTCGATGCTCAAATCGCGTCCGTTTTTTAATCTCGTTAAAATCATCTCTTTTAATCCCATGTAAAAAATGAATCGAGATATGCGATATCCATTTATCTACGCGCAAATGCGATTAGACACATTTGATTTACAGAATAATCGGGATCGATTTACGGAATAATCACGTATAACAAACACGAGATCATTCTGATCGACGATTACCTGTGACGAGCGCGCGTACAGCGTTTATTCACTTAATCATGTTACCTTATCCGACGAGTTTGCACTAATGACGGCAATTACACATGCGTAACGAGTTGCCATCGTCTTACACGCAAACCTGTGATTAGGAAATGTATCATAGTCATGCAGAATTACATAGAGAGATCACGACTGTATCTATTATACGTATTGAAACCTTCCGTTGCGTAAAGCTCAGCATAATTGTAATACGATAGATGTATCGTTCATCAATTATTAGCTTCGCGTAAAATAGTGACACGTTCGAAATCGAATATCCAATAAGCCTGATATTATAACAATTCTCTTGAAAGATCAAATCAAATTGATAAAGTAAATATATTCTTAACAATTGTCGCATTTCGGTCCAAAATTATTTCACGGACGAATAATGAGACGAACGATATTTTTTTTTTTTTTTTTTTTTTTTGCCGATAGAACCGTTAATCAACGATTTCTTTGCAGAACGAGAATCGCTTCGTGTATATTAATTTTTACGCTATTGTTCTTTCTATCTAACTATGAAAACGTCCGGAGAAAATGGCGAGAGCGTATTGTTGCACTCCCCGCAAAATTCCGCTCTCGTTGTCTATATACAAACACATATGTGTATATATGTATGTACATGTATGTATCTACATCTGTCATTCCCACACATTTACGCGCGTGTGCAGCAATATATGTCATATATATGTGTGTGTGTCGCGTTGAATTCGCTTTATATACATGATGAATGCAATTTCGGAGACGTACTCTTTCATTTCCGCAACGTCGCGGTCAGCTGTGATGGACTTCTAAACATTTGTTACCGCCATCGAATGCGACAAATATGAACCGTCCGCAGTGCGGTGAGATCTATTTCTTTTTTTTATTAGTTGCACGAATGACTGCGCGGGATGTTTTTAAAACGCGGTTATCTTCATTGAATTTTATTTGACATTTAATTAATAATGTAATGTGAGATGTAAGAATTCAAAAATTTTTTTTTTAATTTTGTCATCTCTCTTTCTTTCTCTCTCTCTCTTTCTCATTCGCGCGCTTTATATCACAATACGCGCTGTTAAAGTAACAACAATCGGATCCTCGAGATATTATTACTTTACGGTACTAATTTATGCGCGAATTCCTAGAGCCAAGTTTGGCTAAACTTACTTTAGCTACCGGATTTGTCTCGGCGCGGATGATAATACACCTTCGATCTCGACGACTAATGCAATTCTCGCGAATAAATTTGAGATAAATCTTGTGATAGGAAATGTGTGGTAGCGTGTGAAATGAATTCGTGGCTTCTTCAAAATTAGCATATGTTAATTTATTCGATTCTGCATATTTTTGTAACGCGACTGATTGTGCATTCCTGCAGCAGCTAGCGTGACGCCGGGTCGTAAGAAATAAATGCATATTCGAGCGAGTGATAAAATATTTCTTTTCTCCATGTCGTATGCAATTCCTTTCTTCACGAATGCCTCTCCCTTTAATCCCCTTTATATCACACCGCGTATCTGGGGTCCACCAACCCACCAACCGCCACTTATTGATTTCCATCATTATCGGGATTATGGACCTCGTCCATGATGCATCGACGTTAATAATATAGATCGCCGATAGCGACCGCGTTCGATGGTTACGCTCGCGACCCGAAAAGTAATCGCGTTAACGCGGCTTAACAAAATATATCGCTAGAACGAGTCATCGAACGTGAACGAGATAAAAGCGGATAGATCCGTCCATTGTCAAAAGGGGATACTAATTCATCGCGTTGCACTTGATTTTCCACTCCGCTTGCGCAATAAAGTCCATTTTATTTCGCGCATCGAGCACAGCGAGCCATCGCGCCGATTTACAATTTAAATATAAAAGGATCGGCTATGCCATGTGTGTACGTGATCACTAAAAAGTTTGCTTTATCCTGTTGCACAAACTTTTTATATAAATATACATATTTAGAAATTTAATAAAAATGCTGTAAAATTTTATCGAGGATATTAATATTTTGATAACGCTCTTCTGCGATCTTTAGTATCTTACATCCGCTTTAATAGATTGAAATCCTTGATCACGCTTACGATTAGGTGCAAAGGTTAAGGGTACGATGTTGCGAATTAAACAATGATGGAAAATAAATAATACATCATTTGTCAATTATCGACAATCGCGAGTACAACAACCAAAGTACATGCAAACGCGCGCACGTGTGGAGTCTGAATTAAAGTTGACACTTGTCGCGCTGAATTAGTGGGTCAAGGCTCGTGCTCTTTGCATCGTGCTGGAGTTGCGAAGTCTGAGCATTCGTCAATAGATGCTTGGGAATAATGAATCGCGCAAGATCACGATCAAAATATACAATTCGTTACACGTATCGGAATATTATTGCCTATTAATAATTATAGAATTTTGAATAAATTTTTGCCGAATACTTTTGTTTTACCAGCGGTAATTTCAGATTAAAGATTTTGTTATTTTTGACCTGCTATCGATAGTGATAAAATAATAATGTAAATATGTTTTTTAAAAATTATAAAATTTTACAAATGTGGAATAGACAGCCATTTCAAGTCTGACGTACGTGGGATGAAAATATCCGAATATACCGACCGTCAACGTTCGCAATGTGCTACTTGATATGAAAATATCGAAAAATGCCATATAACTTTAAAGTTCTCGATGTTTTGAGCAGTTGCGGGATATTATTTATTAATTTGTTTTCTACATCTTTATTGCCTTCATTTGGAAATAAAATTCAAAGCTTTGAGGTTGATGCAAGTATAATTGTGGTTATTGTTGTTATTACTTAATTTCAATTGTTTATAGTCGTTATGTGAGATTTTTATTGTTTATCGATTATTTTCGACTAAAACGGGAAAATATTTGTTTCACAAGAATACTTATCGCAATATGTGATTTTTCCAGTTTTTAAATATTGTAAATATTGTATTCAAATAATGTTTCTGTAAAATTAATAAATATTTTAAATTATAAATACATATACAGAGAGAGAGAGAATCGATTGTTATTATTCCAAAATTTATCACATATATATTTTTGTTTAGAAAAGATTGTTTCTATTCTTTGCTTTAGAAATGAAAAAAATTGCCAGATAGAAAAGTTTTATTTTCTCAAGTCTAGTAATTCAGACACAACTGACAGCGAATGTCTTCGCGAAGCGTTTACATTTTCGTTACGGTACACGACCATCAACTTGACTTTCATAAGTCGGAGTCATCTCACGGGTGTTAAATATCCCATCTTAACTTTTCTATACAAGTTCTCTTTCCGCAATCGGACTTTGCATTTTCCTCTCGAAGTAATTTGCATTTCACTTTGAAAATTTCTCTTTTTCTATTTTTCAAATTTACTTGGCTAAAAAATTTAGATTACTCTTTAATACATACATATACTTGTCTTTTTTTTTTTTTTGAATTTTAAATTTAGATTTCTAGATTTCTATAATTTCTAGATTTTTATTATAAAATTTATTCAATTATATAAAATTTATAAATATAATGTATATTAATATATATTAATATAAAAATAAAAATCTACGAGAAATTGCGATATGATTATAGCTAATGCATGTGGCTATTTCTTTTGCTAGTAAATCGAAATGGGTTGTTCCGCTCTCGCGATTACGGTTCATCATTGAGCTGTTAAGTAGATTACCGGGGAGTGTGCGGGAATTTAGAATTTCTTTTGCCACGGGGTGCATTGTAGCGACGCGTGTATATTCCAACAATCTCCATGAAATACAGCTCGCGCTTTAACCCCGCGCGCGCGAGGTGTCGGTGTCCCCAAATTCCCACGAGAGCTGGCATGTGAACTTTACTACCTCATTCAGTCGCAACCACACACACGTGCGTATCGAAATTTACAGATATTCATAAATATTCGTTACTTTTTATCTGCGTAACATTCCTAGATCACAGCGTCAAAATATACGAAAGGAAACTTTTTTTTATTTTTCGCACATAAGAAAAGCAGTTATATTAGATACATTTATTATTATTAGATATCGAGCCACAATTATTTTGCATCACATCTTTGTTAAGAGGTAACGATTATAAATCGTATCATCGTGTGTCGCATGTCTTGCGAATTGGAGTCAGAAAAAAAAAAAAAAAAAAGTATTATTTGACAAATCTCAATTCGCGATAAATTCAGATATATTTAACCACTCGCTGATAATTAATCGTTGAATAAAACATAGCGAAATAGTTGGCGTCGAGTTAATCGTTAATGTATGAGAATAATAACAGGGTGGGACGCGCTACGTGCATCGCCACGGGGGTTAACGTCGGCACGACCGCCATTAGGCTGTGTAGAGACGCGTGACACAAACGCGCCGCGCAGCTCGGAAGCGGCGGCCGCGAAACTGCTGCATTATGCATCGCGTATGCGTGTTTCGTCGACGAAACGGGGCATTAAGCTAAGGGAGGATCCGGATAATATCAGGCGTCACGACGCGCTGCCGCATCTCCCTATAACGCTGGCCCGAATTTTTCATCGCCTTTTTAAGTGACACCTGTTGTCGATGACTTTTCCCGGCCCGGTGTAGCCCGGAAAAATCGGCGAATCAAATTACTCGCGCGTCACTATTCAAGTTTGATTCAGTTTCCGGCTAAGCAGTTTGCGAAGAGGTAAAAGTTCGCTTTGCGGAAAGTCGGGGAGGCGAGCGAACGAAGAAATATGACGAGTTCGACTAACCGGAGCAGAGGATAGAAAGGGTGAGAGGGTGCGGAGAGGTGGAGGAAGAGGGGGAGGGGGGAGAGGAGAAAGAGCATTCGCATAATCGTCGTGGGAAAATTCTTGTGAAAAGCCGCGCGTACTTAACTCCGTGATTAGCTTAACTCTTTGAATCGGTTAGAATATTGTCTCTCTCCTTCTCTCTCTCTTGGTTAGACGGGTCTGTTCTTTATCTTGATTTGCCAAGTAGTGCAAGATACCAAGTCATTATTCTACTCTCCCTTTCTACGCTTTTTTTTTTTATATAATATCTGTATAAATCTTATAAAATTTTGCTTCTTAGCTTCTCTCCTCCAATTCTTTCATTCGAGAAATATCTCTGAATGAGAACGATATTATTTTAGCAAGAAATCTTTCAGTATCTCGTCTCCCATTTTGGATAAAATATTTCAGGAAATGGCAGAGAGTTGTGATTCCATTATTGAACTTTTATAATCTTTCTATAATCCGACGTTCTTTAAAATATATGGACATTTTAATCATAGAATGTATATTAGCAGATTTAATAAGTAACTGACATTCTTATTGTTAAAGTCGCCTGTTATGTGCACCGTTTTTGCAAATCTCGCGCAACGGAATATTGATTTATTGATTGACATATATATACATCAATACATGTACAATATATATACTCGGTGAATCAGGAGAGAGAAATATTTTAGGAGATGATAGTATGGGTCATTATATATATATATATATATTGACGAAATATTGATTGAATGACGTATATTCTGCGTGACTATTTATGAAATATCACTTTTCGATTGCAAGAGTCGATACTTCTGTATCATATTAAATGTTCTCTATCGACATTACTCTGTGCGACGGGATTGACAATAAAAGCCGCGTATTCGCGATTCCATTCGAAAAAAAAATATATACTAAACCGTCTTCCTCTTTTTTCAATAAATATCAATTTTTATTCAATAAAAGAGAATATTCATCTTTGCGTTCGTGGAGAACTTTTGAAAAGTTCGTTCGGAGACGCTCCTTATAGTTCATGCGAAAACGAGAGAGAATATTGGCGTAAGGCGTAATGCGCTAAGTTTCCACACAGTGATTTTCGTCACAACTTTCAAGTTTCATGTAGGTTCTGTGTCACTAATTGACCTCGTTTCATCGGTACCTTCCGAACGACCGGTCAGAGTTGAAGATGGGTGGCGGGGTGGGGGAGAGGGGGAGGGAAAGCGATGGGGAGACGTGCGGGCGTATCGTGTCGACGTCACGAGCTTTGCGCAGCCGGTTTCTCATTACATCATTCCATTATCCTATTGCCGTACGACGTTCACTCCTCTAATCTGATCCGAGGCGTGTCGCAGTCGAGACTATTCACGTTTGTCTATCCGCGATTGTCAAGGATAGATATCTCCGCTTGTCATCGTCGATCCGTTAACAGTGGCTTAACGAGAAATACTTGTGCCATGTCGCCATCAATTCTCCACAGGTGCAACGAAATTATCGAAGACTGGTTCATTTTCGATAAGCGAATAATCACAAGGACAATATCGTGTTTCGCTTGTCAGTACGAAGTAACTTATTTTGTTAATTTTTTCGTTTATATTTATTGTGTATGCGCTCTCTCTCTCTCTCTCTCTCTGTCATTAACTCCTGCCATGTTGTGTTGTCTTTTTCTATTGCTATTCATATCTGCTTTTATTGCGTCGTTCGTTTTGCGGCTAGCTATATTTTTTAGGAAGGTTGCAGTAAAACTGGCGATTAATAAAATGGAATTTTGTTTATGTAATTCAAGCTGTTATTAAAAGCCGATTTGAAACTTCCTGCACAATAGTGGATGGTTTTGAACTTTCTCGATAACAGACATTAAAACTGTACGAGTTTCGCAAAAATGGCAATTTTTCAATAAAATGTTTCCATTATTTTTTTCCCAACAAAATTCATATTTCTTTACGTAAATATAATATCGTTTTGATTCGCGGCGAATAGAGGAGAGATTGATTTTTTTAAAATTCGGATATCAACTCTTTGTTGCATATAATGAAGTAATTTCATTTTAAACCTGACACGTGAAGGAAGAAAAGAGGACAGATAGTTCTCAGCGTGTATCCAGCATTGCGGTGCGCAAAGGTGATTCGCGACCGCAATAATTTTCTCAGGTTCTGCACAAGTGGCAGTAAACACGAAAGTAAGATTTATTATATTATTACGTCGCCACAAACTTAGTTTCTCAAAAAAAAATTTTGGTTTAGCGTGTTATACATATCTTATATGCGTTTTTTTATAATTTTTAATTTTTTAAAACATTTTTTATAACGCTGATTATTCTAATCTCTTTTTACGAAATTTGCAACGCAAATTTCATTTGTTCAAGGAGATATTTTTCATGGCGCACTAGAAGACTAAAATAAAGTACCATCAAGTCCATGATACAACTACAAAAATAAGCTTCAAAATCTGACAAAATAAAGAGAGAAAAATAGCACGACGTATTGTCATACTCGGTATGACAATATATTTGCGATTCTACAATTTGCAAATTTTATTAACTATATGTCAACATAATATAATACTATTTTTTACATCGTTATACAATTAGCTGAATTGCTTTAATATCTTACATGTACCGATGTTATTATAACAGAACTCAATATGACTAATTCAATCAGAGTTTGCAAACTCTGATATATTTAGCAAATTTTGAAAATGACAACTGAGACAATAAACTCTAAAAGCCGTACGTCCATTATTTATCTACGTGAAAATAACACAATTTTGCTTTCCGTGTGTGTTTATACAGTACTAGTATAAAAAAATTATATTTTTTTTTTTTTTTTTTTTACTTCGTGAAACTAATGCGCAGCTTTATTAAATCGCAAACATCAAGCCTCAGCCATACTAATGCAATTTAATTAAATTTTTAGTTTGTTTTCTTCAAACTGACAGCTTCAGTATTTTATCAACGTGATAGATCGCGCTAATGTTTATTCTGCAAATATCCCTTCGCGGACATCGCCGATTGTTCAAGCGAAGCCCTTCTTCCCGAAATAGGTGATCCAAACGTGGCATTCGGTGTTGAAAATCCAAACGGAGGTAAGTTTGGCCACTACTTTGGACAATACTTTGGCGGTTGGTCTCGCGCGTTTCTCGGAGCGGTAGTGGAAGTATCGTCGCAAGAGGCACGTCGAATATTCCGCTTGCGATAGGACTTCTGGCAAACGGCCTACGTCGAATCTTCCCGACGCTCGTGTTGTAGAGCGTGTTTTTGCGTCACGAGACACGAAAGCTGAAAGCTTTCTGACTCGTGTTGCTCGCCCCGCGCGGATTTTCCATTAGGAATAACCGAGATAGAATCTTTGAACACAAATCACTTTTCACACATGTGCACTTTCGCATATTAGATGATGATTCTGAAAAACACTGCGAAAGTTATTGAAAAAATGCATTGATATTGTTGAAATTATTTTTACTAAATTGTTGCAAATTAATTTCATTAAATTATTTGTCTGTCACATGCAATTATGCTATTAAAGGCTAATCATAATAAAATATAATAATAATAGATGTATATATATATATATATATTATTGAAATAATAATTTAATATAAATATTATATAAAATATATTTTATAAAAATATATAATGATAATATTAAAAGATAATAATTAACAATAAATTTCAGAGGTTTAATATTAATGTCATCGCATTCTTCATATTTTGTACGTTTTCGTTATCGTAATAATCGGAAAACGTTTTATTGTTAATAGTTCCTTGATTTTCAAGACGAGCGTTGGCTGTGTTAAGGGAATCAGATTAGATGGTTGAAACGCCACACGTGAGATATCGCGTGCAACGCTTTCCGGTGCTCGGTTTTCTCTCGCGTGTCACGGGAAACACAATGGAAAGATCGGGTGTTTCTCGTCGCCGAGAGGAAGAAAGGGAGCGGGGGGGGGGGGGAGAGAAAGATTGCGCTGGGCGGCCACGCGATGACATAGTCCGCGAAGGATTTTTCCGGCGCGCTTTCCCCGGACGCTTATTTTTTAGCCTCTCTCGCATCCGACGCGATAAGCCGTCATCGTGCAAAGGGCGGGAAGGGGGAGAAAGAGAGGATTGCCGCGTCGACGAAGAGGAAATGGGCATGTCAAAAACGGGAAATTAAACAGAAGACGGATAAACAGCCGACCCAAGATTAATGCCTTGTACGTGCGCCGCGCACACGGCCACTTTTGTCCCAACGGAAAAGCGACGCTCGCATTCCGCGCGTGTACACGCGTGACGATTCGCCGCGGCGCGATTCGCCAAGATTGGATTCGCGCGCGGAAGGCCCCCGCGGGTGCGATCGTGCGATCCCGAAAAGAAACAACACGGGACTTGCATAGCGAAGGCGAACGTCATCGCAAAGCGAATGTGGATATATACATGTATGTTTAAAAAATTCAAACACAAATTTAATTGAAAAACAATTGCAGCATTATTTTTCGAAAGCTTTTCAATTGTAAACGAATTCATTCGTTAAATCTTTAGAAAAGATAACAATATAAAAAGTTAGTTATTCAATATAGTCGTTCTGCAAAGACATACTTTATAAAGATAAAGATCTCGCTCTGTAGATAAAAAAATGTAACTTTTGTAAAGTGAAATTAATTTTTAAAAAAATCGAAAATTGTATTTTGACAATATGTTCATATATTTATTGATTAATAATAATAATAATCGGTAGTGTTTGATCGAATACAAATGAATATGTATATTAGTAGTTCTGGGCAAAATGTATTATAATAGAAAAATGTAAAATATAGAGTGATGGGAAAATTAATGGAAATACAATAATCAAATAATAATAACATATCTCCTACAAAGATAAATCTCGCTTTATATATAGAAAAATGAAATTTTTATAAGGTGAAATTAAGTTAGATTAACTTTAAAAAAAAATCGAAAATTGAATTTTTTGACAATCGTTAATATACTTGTCAATTAATAATAATAATTGGTAATATTAGAACGAATATAAATATATTATTAGTTCTGAGCAGAAAAATGTAAAATACCGAGTGATGGGAAAATTAATGGAAATATAACGGGCGTCTAAAAAGGCTAAGAATAACATACATACATATACGGCGTACAGTACATAACGTAGTACGAATACAGGTGCGAGAGTGGCCAGGAACTGGCGAACGACCCGGCAAGATTGAATTTGCAAAGAGCTCTCACGGGCCAAGCGCATAATTCTTTGCTCTTGGGAAGTGAAATTTCTCGTCGTGAACTTAGCTGTTAAGGAACTTTTAGCCGCTGGTATTATTTCGTGTTCGCCAGACGGTCCGTGTTATTCTCCCTTTTTTCTTTTTCTTTCTTTCTTTCTTTTTTTTTCTTTTTTTTTTTTTTTTTTTTTTAATTATCGCTCTCGCGCAATGACTGAAAGCTAACAAGAGGACAGGTGATAAAGAGAGAAGAAGAGAAAAAGAATAGATCTCGCGAGGGGATGGGACATAATTTTCTCGTAGCAAGTATAACTGGCTCTCGTTCGCTAAAAATATTATAACATTGCAGCGGTGAGTTTCGCCTTCTATTTTAAATTAGGAAACTTTTCACAATGATTTTTCGTAGTTCCGCCCCGGATGCGTGACCGAATTTAGCTGCGTTTTAATTGAACGTATACGTGTATGCTGAACGAAAAATAGAATTAGATATTCTACAGGATTTTCAAAAACTATTCGCGTTTTTAATTACTATACATATACATATAAAAAGTTTTCTCTAAAACAATTTGTTCCAATTTGTCATACTTGCGTGAAATAAATAAGCCACTTTCTTCGCGCTCCGTTTCGAATACTGGTCATACATATCGGTTACCGTTTAACACTCGTTTTTCTCGCCGCTAAAAATCTTCACTCGTTTGATATACGCGAAAAGACGGAATATACGGAGGAGGGGGAAGAGGGGGAAGAGGGGGACGATCAAGCCACCCGATGACATCGCTGATGATTAATAACCGACGCGCGACGCACGTGAGGAACCGTACGTGCTTCCGATTCCGCACGTGTAGCGGAGAGAGGATCTCTCTCGTAAGGTCCACGACGTGCCTCGTCGCGCGAAGTCGAGGTCGCGGCTAGCGGTTTTCGTCGGGCCGGCGGCAACCGGTTCTTCTCCACCGTGGTGGTGGCGATTCCACCTTGAACGTGACGTCATCCTGCCTGCGAGCGATTTTAAGGATGTCGAAGGACGAGCCGCGGTGCGCGACGGGCAGGTGAAAACGTTTCGTCGTCGTCGAACGTAAACACGAACGAAACTTTCTCTCGGCGATGGAGAAGCGAAAAAAAAAAAGAAGAAGAAAAAGAAAAAGAAAACCCTCGCTCGCAATTCTTCGCGATGCGAGTCGGCTCGTTAAAGAGGGACGAGTAGCGATAACTCGGCACTCATTTATTCTGTCCTTGGCGCGTATATGTGATGGGTCTTTTTTAACCCGAGAATGGTAATGCGTGGTATTTATAGCGTAAATCGCGTAACGCGCGTATGCTTGTGCAGACCCTCACCTATATATCCGACATTTTTGTTATTGGAGGTTTGAAGGCGCGAATAAATTTTGCAATACTTTGGTACGAGAAGGTAGGATTTGATAATAAAACTTTGAGATGTTTGATCGTAACCAAGACTTATTAGATCATTCAACGGAACCATAAAATAATTAAACATAAAAAGTTTATAGATTCAACTTTTTTCAAATTTTTTACTATCGATATTTTACTATTGATATCGAGAATTCGATATTTCAATCACATTTACATTGTTATGCCCGTCCGATTTTACGCTTGTGTCAGTTTTTGATCCAAGAGTGTTTAAACACGAAGGCTCACCTGATTCGGTTACCTTGTAACCGCTCGTGTTAACAAGATCCTCTGGAAGCTCCTCGTATTCAAATCGTGTGCTTTATGCATTATTTATCGGATCTATCGTTCTATCGACTACTTTGATGGAGATGGTCAAGGCGGAGAGTGTCGATTCCCCGTACGTCAACTTTTCTCGTCTAAGGATTCGAAGATACCGAAAGTTTCCCAATGGGGGCTTCCATATACTCTTGTACGCGTGAACTTTGTCAATTTCCATCCGATATCGCGCGCCACAGAATATTGATATTCCTTCTCGCACAGATCGCATACGTTGGTCGAAATCTTTTATGAAGAATCGAAGAATTCGCGGTGCGCGAAATAAATTCTGTCATCTATAAAAAGTGCTCGTTTTAAATACTCGAAATTGTATCTAAAATTTATCGTCTTTCTACTTAAAATTTTTCACTCGCCATGATAATTTAATCGCGAACTTCGAATGTGGTAATCGATGATGCTAAAGCGCTGGGAGCTGGATATTCTGGAGTCACTTTGTCACCGCGGATACGCGCTTCGTTAGCGATCGCGAGCTCTCGTCCGATGCTTTGGTTCTCGTCGATCCTTCTGTGAGTGGATAGACAATCTAGAGTGAGAGAGCATCCTACGTCAAAAGTATAAGATGTATTACGTACGTCAGGTAGCTAGAGACCAATCGATCGATGATGCCTCGTTCCGCGGAAAGTGGATTGCGATTATGGAGCAGTTCCCCGGCGCTTATACCTGGATACTGGTTATATCTACTTAGCTAATAACACGCTTAACATTTATATTAAGGCTCGACATCGCCGACTGGTCCCGAGTTAAATAAAAGGCATCGTACTCGGCAATCACGCGAGTGCTCGTTCCTTGAAAGCTTTGCATGGGATACCGATCTATGTTTCGCGCGATGATGATGAAAATACCGCTCGAATTGATTGCGTCGCATTATTGGAAATTAAGAGCCACGAGGAGGAATGGATAAAATCGGAGCATTATAGGAAATTAAAAATAAAACTGTGTATCTTGTGGTCTTAAGTAAGATTTATCGCGCGCACGAATAAAGTTGATGATAAATATATTTGAAGAAAAATTGTATTTAAATTGTATTTTGAAATCTTAAAGAGCATTGAAGGGCCGCATATAGACGTACATAGGCGTACACAGGCGTGCGCATTTCTTTCTCGAGGAAAATTGAGAATACAACGTTGCGCTTCGAAGAACTCGTTGCCCCAGAAAGATCCATCAATGCGGGTACGCGCGTTACGCGAGGAAAAATTAAACGTAATTACACTCTGTTTGCCGGAAGGGGTCCGCACGGCCACCATGCAAGTAACAGTTTCATCAAACTCTTCGCGAAATAATCGGTGTTTCTCTAACCGCTCGCTTCTCGTGCAGCGAGCGAGGAGAGATAATAGTTCTCCGCACGCTTAATGGACTTGGAAATTATTATTCCAACAATGCCTCGGCAGTTGCTTGTCGAACCATAACATCGAGTTTATGCAACTCGAATGTACGTGTGCACCTTGCATTTATATTATTTATTTATTTTTACTGCAACTTATTGTACGCGACGAGAAATTCTCGCGACGACAATCTCGTCGCACGATGTTTTTCGCAAACGCGCGCGAGCGCCGCGCTCGTTTCGTTAATTAACGACGCGAAGCGACACTTCTTCCGCTAAAATCAATCATTCGTTCGCGTGCGTGGCGATTAACAGCCTAATTAAAAGGAACCGGTTGCGTGTGCTATCGTTGTGAAAATCTCTCGCGGCCTCTCCGCTCCTTAACGTTCTCCCGCCGCGTGAACTTATTCGACCCGGCTGTCCATTAATTACGCGCGCTTAAAGTGCACCGAAAGATAAATGAGAGTACACGATAGAGGGACAAGAACGGTCGAGAGGAGACACGTACGCGAACAGGATCCTCGAATCGTTCTCGAATGCGCAGAGGCCGAGTAGAAATACGGAGGACGAAAAGAGGAAATTCAAAGTACGAATCGAGAGCGAAAGAGAGAAGGGATACGATAGCGGAATATTTTAACAACGAAGTATTAATTATACGTCCGATATCAATTACGAATTAATAATTACATTGGTAGATCTAATTACAAGATTTTAATTACGCGCTAATTAATGGATCTAATAATGTAACTGCGAGAATTTAACCGCTCGGCGGCTGGCCGAATTCGCAGAAAATTCGATCGACCCCGACGTTCCTGCCCGATTTGCGTTAGCTCGCGCAAAGTTAACGAGAGAGTTACGGAGGAGGAGAATGAAATACGAGAGTAATTAGTCGTGCTCGTCACTGACCGCAGCACAGGCGCTCGACGTTCTTACGTTACGTCGTGCAAGTTTAATATTAAGCGCGGATGAGAGTTCCGAGCGAGAAGGAAGCGTGTTGTACGAAAAACGACGGAAGCGGAACAGGCGGGAGAGAGAGAGAGAGAGAGAGAGAGAGAGAGAACGGGGGAAGGTGGTGCGGATGCACTGGAAGGTGTATAACAAGGATTCCTGAAATTCCGGTGCCCCCGAGGGGCCGTCGACGCCCAAAATGAATTTTCTAATTAAGATTCAGTCCCGTTGGCTTAGTGGTTTGCGCGCCGTCTCGCACCGCAGCTCCCCCTCTCCCCCCGCCCTTCAGCCCGGCCCCTTCTATGAGATAATGCTCCCTCGACCATTTTCTAATGAGAGTAAATTATGCCAGCGCTGCGCTACGCCGACACATTGATACATATGCATGAATAATGTGCTCCGTCGAATTTTGATAGCTCGTGGATGACTTGATTGCAAATCCTGCGCTTCGATTTGAATCCGGGAAAGATTTAGGATGGGATAGATCCTTTATACACGTTTTGTTTTACATCTAAAATATTTTAATGCTTATAAAAGTTTTTCATTAAACGCGTGCCTTTCGGTGCGAAATATTTTTTGCATTTTTTAAATGTTTTTTTTTTGTCCAAATTTTTTTTTTTTTTTTTCCTTTTTTACCGCGCATCATCTTTCGCTCTTGGCACGATATAATTTATTACTTCATATAATGCAATGCATGAAATGGAATAAATTTTGACAAAAGTGCGATGAGAAAGATCGATGGAATATTTTCCGCTTCGCGAAATTTATGCGCTCGTATCGTTGGTCGTAAAAGGCAAAGAAATTAAATGAAATAAAATAAATTACGGCATATATTGTTCGTGCTTTTTTATTCAAATCAGCGCGATGGCATTTCGCGATAGAATGCCAGTGGACTAAAGTTATTTATTGCATAATCGCGCACGGTAATTAGAACGATTCATTCGGCCAATTAGTCACGTTTCTAGATGCGAGTTTACAACGTTTTGCATTTCCAGGAGATTAATGCGCAATAGTAACGGATTTCTTTCTCTTAACCATTCTTGTACATATAAATAACATTTAATTGCCGGACACAGATGCGCCTGCGAGATTAAAATGAACTGACAGGAGACACACTGCTCGCTACTACATTCCCCGGAAGAGAGAAGAGAGACAGAAAGAGAAAGAGAGAGAGAGAGAGGGGGGGGGAGAGGGAATGAGAGGAACAGTCGCGCATTTCAAATATTGAAGAAACGAGGCCAGGCGTATCTCGTTCGCGTCGATGAGATACTCTGGCAATTCGCCGTTTGTCTTCTTTGCCGTTTATATTCCGACTACAATTTCTCTAATTATACTCGAGAAAATACTTCTTTGTGTTTGTAGCGAACAAGCACTCGTAAAATCATCGCGGGGCGGATAAACAACGCGGGGCGATCGTCGACAGTTTCTGCTGCTCTACGACAAAAATGAATGATCGGGTGGATCGCATTCCCAAAACACACGCATATATATATCAGGAACGTTACTAGAGACGTCGCGATTATATGATTGTCGGCGCTCTGTGTTGCGATATAGATGCGCAAGAGGCAGTCGATCGGAAAATCTGTGTCGCGCGACGAAAAGCTGTATCGCGGATGAACGCGAGGGAAATCAGGAAAATGTTCCCGATGCTGAAATACGAGGAAATCGCGAGGAGCGTCGAGGAGGATAGAGGGAAGGAATTCGAACCATAAGCTGGCGAAACGAGCAGTGCAATGTTTCATCGCGCAGTCTTTTTCCGGTCCAGGGATCCAGGCTTAATCTCCGTTTGCGAATGCGCATGTAATCTCGAGCGAGCGTTACGCGCTCGTTTGCTTTTAGGACCGCAATGTTGAAACGCGATCGGCCGTTCGTTTTCGCGGATGCCTGTCGTTTTGTACAAATCACGACTGATTAAATATTTATTCGCGATGAAGGGTGCGAGGAAGAGAGATAGATGGATAGACAGAAGGGATTGGCGTTAATTATGTTCGTTAAAGGCGGGAAACCTAGGGCTGTATATTCAGTTTCCTCGCCATTGTAATTGACGTTATCGGAGCGCGCGCGACGAAGCGTTTATTTTTGAACGGCGATTGATCGACGATTGGAGGTAGGAGAGGAGATTGGTAGCAGGTGGCTATCGTTGTCGTTAACGAAGCTAATGTACGGACGGATTATCGGCCGCTGTATATCGCTGCGGCAACACGATCCCGTTAATAGTGTCGGGAAAAGTTGATTAACCCCGTCGAGTCGTGCGTCGCGCCGGGGCAGAATTCCGCCGCCTGCGGTTTCGCACGCACACCGAAGATAAATTGCCCCGATCGAAGTGTGTCGTGAAATTTATTTGCGCGAGCTGATTAATTTTCATGCATAATACTTCGAAAAAGGAAGGAAAGAAAATGAGCAAAATGAAAGCGAAAGATACGAGAAGCATCTTCCATCAATTTTATGATCGTTCGCGAAGAATTTGTTTTGCAATCGAAGCGAGGATTATAACCGCGATATTTGACGTAAATAAAATATATTTCTTTCTATTGAGTCTTTCTCATTCTATGAATCTTTAGGTCTCACCGAAGCGTTCTTTATAGCGAAAAACTTATTCACAACTCGGAGATAAATAATGCGCGAGAAGAGAGGCGCCGAGGGATGAGATTCTCGCTTTTGGAAATTCTTTTTCGAGATCAATGCGATAATGGCGTCAGCTCCTATTCGTCCTCGCCACTTTGTTGCGAGCAACGTGCGTTTTTCATTCCAGTCTCGGTCTAATCTCGGATTTTCTACACGGCGGGATTTTTTTTTTTTTTTTTCCTCGCCTTGACGTGCGTGGCTCGGAAAAAGGCGACGAAGGGCGGTTAAGCGGGATTATTCTCATCGATGGTTACGGCTTATGTACGCCAGACGTCATTAGCCGCGACACAAAAAGCGTGCTGCCGCCGCGGCTAATACCGAATTCTACTCGTCTCTCTCTCTCTCTCTCTCTTTATGGAACCCCGGGGCTGCTACATCGCTTCGATGAAGCGAGACTCGCGTGCCATTAAAGTCACCATTAATTCATACTTTCCTTTCACATTTTTCGCCTCAAAATTCACAAATGTCTCGCAAACAACGTCATATAGATTATTGCTATGCAAGCTCCTATTCTATGCATGCTGCGGAGTTTATTCCAACGGAGAATTGAAAAAGAGTCGAGAATATAGATTTCTTTCTCTTTGTTTAATGTATAAGTATTTTATAAAACGTACGTATATATTATTTTGATCGAAATATAGGGAATGGTTTTTCATTTTACGTTGTTTAATCTATCGTTGAATATATACTCGAGGGGAGCCGACAACTGCCTTAACGGCGACGCGATTCTCCTCGCGCGTACAAACTTAATTGAAGAGAACCGATCGAGAGTCTCGGTCTGCTTACCTTCTCACACCCGGGCTGCTATCCGTCTAGCATTCTGATACACCGTCGGATTACGAAGTCTCGTGTAATTCCGGCGCGCGTCAGACTAATCCGAAAGTAATTCCACGGTCTGATTCCAAGTCTGATAACTATAGCTATCCTAATGGATCCCCTTCGATGATTGTAAATCTATTGCATACCCGACGAGGAAGTTGGAACTCGAAACGTAACACTTATCGCATTGTCCGACAAGAGTCGCGCGATCGTCTCGATCATCAAATTTATCGGGCGATAGAGCGATTCAAATTCGACGCGCGTGCAATTTCACTTAACGTCCTTCCGTTTTCTACGTAAGCATTGATGACGTATTTATGGACAAGCTTCTTGCGACATCGGAACTTCCTTCGCGAAAATACACGAAGAGAAAAATACTATTACGACTGATCAATTATACGAAATACTAAAAAAGAAATTCAAAGTAAGCAGATATTTTGTATAAACATAATGATTACATTCATGATCAAAATTTATACTGGAAGGTACATGATTAATTGCCGTATATTAGAAAAGAATTGCAGAGAAAGTTAAGAGCTTTTTTTAAAATATACATATAACACTTTTTTCTATATCATTTTCTATTTTGATATCTCTATGATATATCTTTGATATCTTGATGTACGCAACATCAAGATCGATGTTTAAACGTCATCCGAGAGCTGGTCAGTCGTGTGTTTTCATATTTTCGCACTGATGCCACCGATATTATGGTAGAAATTCCGACCGCGAGGCGTGAAACGGTGACGTTTGAGAACGTGGCGGCGGCCGGCCTCTCGCAAGGTAAAATCTAGCTCAGCTGATCGGCTCCGAGCACTTGTGGCGTACGTACGTACGTACGTATGTACGTATGCGATGTCTATTAATGGACGCGCGATTAAAACGGGTGGTTACGCGAGCATGCCGGACGGAAATAGATGCCAAGAAACATGCAAACCCATATCCCCCTCCCTCTCCCCCGTTCTTCTGTCTGTGTGTTCTCTTCGTCTGTGTTCCCCTCTCGCGAAACCGACGCGAACTGCGTCAATGGGCGCCAATTATTCTTCTCTGCATATCGGAATTATGTGCGTTTCACAATGTATTATATATTTTCAATTTATCGCGAAAGCCGATACGTTTCTAAAGAGAGAGAGAGAGAGAGAGAGAATAAACACGCGCCGAAAGGAAATAGCTTGCGGTCTGGAATATGTGCATTTCTCTCTCTTTATCACGTTTTATCTCGATTATCTCGATAATTATCATAAGCTTTTATACATATATATATCCATAATGATAACTGAATCAAAATTGTAAAAATATGTTACTACGATTAATCGGCTTTAGTTTATATTTGAACGAAAATCATCTTTTACGTTAAAAAGACAACATAATTTCCGAACCCCTCGCGTTGTCATATATTTTCGGTTCGCTCGTTAAAGTCACGCGGCTCTATTTTTGCTTCTTCAACCCGCCGTCTCAGTGTCGTTCCGCTACATTTTACAGTGCCTCCCCGGCGTATTTCCGGTAGTCGTGCCGATTAAAATTACAGCTGCGCTACATATCATTCCTCGTTATTAGGATTTTTTTTTGTTTTTTTTTTTTTGTTTTTTTTTTAATTGACAAATCTGGTCGTACAATCGGCTCTCAACGATTGATCCGCTTCAGTGCTTTATCCGATTGTTGAAACCGCTCGATGTGATTGAGTTTAATTAGCTGAAATCCGTGCCCCGATTTATTCGCGACTGCACATTTGTCGATGCGCGCCTCGATATCATGTTCGATCCATCTTCGTTAAGAGAGGAAATCTCTGTATGTTTTGAGACAATTTTCAGTTGTGTAAGAAAGACAACTGGATATTGCTTGTGTCAACATTTTATCTGACGAAACGAGTCTTACCGGTATTTCTCTCGCTGAAAGCGGTAATGAAGTAAACTCTGCGATCTCTTAAAAGTTGACTTTTGTTCCGATCGCTTTGATTATTATTTACATCGGCGTTTCAATTTTAATTGTTAATCAAATAAGCGTTTCCCACGGATCTTCCTATTCCAAATAGCACGATTCCGATTTCAGAATAAATTAACAGAAACCGATAACTTATCGGTCTGAATGTTTGCGCTGTATTTCGCAATTTCGAATAGTTCATCACACGCTTCGAAGTTCTCCAATTGCTGATAGAAGGGCGCTGAAAAGGGAGATGAAAAGTTCGAGACGGAAACTCCACTGGTCTGGCGTTAATAAAAGACCGGGCGAACTTGGACAAAGGGAAAGGGAGGCACGTGGGTGGGGGAAGGGAGGGATAGCGTAAGGACTGATCTGGCTTTAACGAGCCTGTCTCGACGAGTAGTCTCGTCGGTTCCACGGAATCGATGCCGCGAAAGTTTTATTCCTTCGTCGAAAGCCACTTCCTTGGACTTTCGACGAAGGAACCTAGGCCGGGGAAGAGCCCGGAATGACGTTCTCCGTTCCGTTTCCTCCACTGTTGTCGCTTCTATATCCGGTTTCTGAAATTCGATTTGCGAACTCCTCTCTTCGCGGATTCGCATCTTTTCTCGGCGACGGCGTTATTATCGCGGGCAAATCTGTTACGCGTCGTCTCGATAAATCGGAGATTAGGCAGTTGCGGGAGCGCGTTCGGTTTGATAGGATGCAGATATGACGAGATAGGAAGGGAGCAAAGCAATATTAAACTCACCGTGGATTACCTTGGCGAAGAAATTTCGCGCGACTTTTTCTCCAGGATATATTGTAGGATATAAAAGTATTTTATACATCCTTCTTATGTCATGAATGAATTTTCTTGGGAAATAAAATAATAACGATGTTCGATTTAAATCAGGAAGAATGATAAGATTTTTTTTTTTCTTTTTCTTTTTTTTTTTTATATAGATTTTGCGAGAAGCGCGCAAAGGAAATTATTTAGTATTTGCAAACTTCTTTACATCTGTAGCAATCTCGTGATGGATTGAGAGAAGTTCTGGTGGATCTTTATTAAAAGGTTGATGGAGGAATCTCCTATGAGAGAAAATAGCGTCAACAAAGTTTCAATTAATTTAATTGAAATAAACAATTATTTGAATACCGAAATGAGTTAATTATTTTCAGTATACACGGTAGCAGAAAGTAACGCGCAACGTTATAAATTTAAAAGAATGAATTTCAAAGTATGACCTCTCTCTTTCTCATCGATTATTTATATTTTAATTTATACGAATGAAGGGGAAAAGTTATATAAATTAACTGTTATCACACATACACGCACACGCACACAGACATCGAAGCATGTTCCTGAAATCTCTTGCGCTTCGCTCCTTTACATTACTTCCTTTTTCGCGTCTATAAAAATAAAAAACTGGCTGTCTATAATTCCGTAAACGAGTTCGTTTTACCATCAACTAACTTTATTCTCGAGCGAATTCGATCTTTTTTTTTCCCCTCTCTCGTGCTTTCAGGCAGCCTTTCCTTTTTTTTTTTTTTTTTTCTCTCCCAAGTAAAAGCAGAACGTTTACGCGAGGACGCAACGAGCTAACTAGATACCCTTCAGATGATAAAAGAGCTTTGACAGTAGGTCGCACGGCTACGGAAAAACAGAGATGAAAGGCATTCTCCGCGCCTATTGTAAAGTATTACCGGTAACATTCACGACAGCGTTGCACTTCTTTGGTACTCATTATGCATGACGTAACAACTTCCACGATGCACGTTTTATTATTTTCGCATCAATTTACGCGTGGATGAAGCTACGAAGAGATTTTCTTTCCCGTCTCGAGAAAACGATCGCGAAAACTTTGTATATGCTTCGTGGATGCCGAAATGGCTGCTTTGTATGTCGAAGATAATTAAAGCGACGATCCAGCGATAAGGGGAAGCTTTTTCGAACTTGTTGCTTTGTTGCTCGCGAAACTTTGCCAATTAATGTAATGAGATGCCGCAGCCCGCGCGCGACTTGTCGAATTTTAATCGCGTTCAAGATAAATCGTCTCTGCACGAGTGTTTACATCACGGCATGACTTACTTTAGCAATAAATCCACTCAGGCGTGGAGCATCAGCGTAGAATGGGACGATTTCCGCTATCGGATTCCGCTCGGCTGAATACCCAACGTGTTTCTAATTTCTCTGCCGCGCATTACGCGCGAGTTCGCATCCGCGCGAACTCGCGCGATGCTAGTAACTCCGTTATATTTCCAATACGGTTCATGGGTATCTCTCATAAGGCCACATATCTCAACGTACACAAACTTGCAAGTTGTAATTGCAGTTCGTGGAAATTACTTGAAGTCATAAATATCACTCGACCAGAATGTAGCGTTGTTGCGCGAGACACCACGTATTAGCTTACGGTATTTATCGCGCGTGAGAAACTTGGATCGATTATCAGCGAAGAAGCAATTACTCAGATTCTTCCTTTCGGCGATTGGATCGCCGAATCTTCTTGAAAAATGCGAAATCTTTCCGCTACAAACTGCGCGTATTGCGCGTTCTCTCACTTACTTAAAGGTACAGTGTGATGAAGGAAAATAGTCTCTCTCGTTCATATTCATTTTTTATATCAACGTGTTTCACACACACACATACCTTCCGAAAAATATATTTTCAGGCTTTCTCGACAAATTTATCGCCGTCTAATGAAAGTTCAACATCATTTATGACAAGATTTATGACAAAAGATATTAAGGAGCATGACTTCTTACGCCGTTACATCATTTTACATCGTTTTTAAATTATAGGACGATTATGAAGTCGCTTTAAAGTGAAATTTTAATGTAACGGGATATTGTGCCTTTGTGGACACTCTTTGCCGAGTGCAGCCATTACTGCACGGTGTCGGTGTATACATATTACATAATGTATTAAATTTTGATGAGTTATTTACTCTCATCATCATTTTTTATTATTTATCGCATGAAAAAATGAGTTGCGTGATAAAAAAAAAGAGAGAGAGCTTGGCATTTTTAGAGTTGAAAGTTCGCTCGTGATTGTCAGCGAAGCTTTAATCAGTTCATGCATATCAACAAACTGTTCATACTCTTATGAAATCGAAAAGCTATTTTAGCATTACTTTTTTTAAATACATTTTTTTGTTTATCTCAATAAGATTATTATATTTTACAAGCATTGACGCTCTTAACGCTCTTACAGTCTCTTGATGCGACTAATTAAGTTACAATTATAATATTCGTTAGTCAACGAGGAATTATTATTTGATGTGTCTTCGTAGATGATTCTAAAATTGAGGAGAAAAGAATATATTTTTAAACGTATTTTTATAATTTAGAAACTCACATCGCAAAAAGTGATAAGATGAAGCATGTGTTTTGTTCACTTTGATCGTATTTGCGAAAAATGACAGTTAAAAGTAAAGGATATTATTTCAATATTTCATTTGCCGAAACACGCGATATTCTCACAAAGAACAAAAAAAGCCACGTGATCGCAGGATACGCTAAAGTTATTTCCATCGACAAACCAGCTCGATATAAATGTCCAACGGCGGAGTGAGGTAATAAATTTTTATTTGTATTTATCACAAGAGTGAAACTTAAACATTCTCGGCCCCGACAATTCTAAATTATGATTAAAAATGTTATCCATTTTTTACGCGAACATCTCGTTCAATATCGACAACTAACACAACTGTCAGAGATAAATTGCAATATCGTCAAAAATTAAAATCGAAATAGAATATTTTATGTACTCTGCTATATTTCACCTCTTCATTTATTAATGAGAGATATCAATGTTACTATACTGGTATTATACGTGATTGATTTAGTGAAGTACGGTGAGAGCTTTGATATTAAATAGATCAAAGCGATCTATTTGGTCGAATGCGAATTCTACACGAGCCCTTTGTCGCATCCCGGTGTGCTATTGATAATGATTTTGCGGTTAATTTTGGATGGTACATAATGAGCAGTGATATTCGCGAGATCGATATTGCATTGGAAGATCAATCGAGGGAAGAATACTCCGTCGAGTTTGCATCAAGTGCACGATATACACGAGATAAATATCTGCATCAATGTTATTAATACGGCATTAAAGTATCCGCACCGCGGAATATCGATTACGCGTCAATCGACCAAGAGTCGACATTTCCATATTTATGATATGCCCTCCGTGCATATAAAGCCGTGTAATTAATTAGCGCCAAGTTCGGGCGCGCGCCGTGTATAATGTTTGTAACGACGCAAATGTTTATGACAGCAATCGCGCCACGGAGATCGAGGAGAAAGGGGATAACGAGCTAAACAGCGCGCGACTAATTAAATTGTCGCCGCGGGCGGATATCGTTTTTTTTTTTTAATTTTTTTAAATTTTTTTTTTTTTTTTTATTTTGCGGACGAACACGCGGGCAAAGAAACTCGGTCGCGATAGAGGCACAACAGCGTTGATTGATCTGTCATCGCGTGCGCGTAAAAAATAATCGAAATTATTTAGTTCCATTTTCCAAATCGGCTTTCTCGTACCGGGACCGTCTCTGTTATATCTTCCGGCGAGGGAGGTCTTTAAACGCGCACGCGCGCGGATTTAATCCGTCTATCAAAAGCTTTAACGAGCAATCGGTGGGACTTCCTCGTCCCTGGTCGTAATTAACTCACGGATTGGTAGCTTTCCATCCGAGAGGCACGCACACACTCCCGTCTCTTTCCCTCGCAATAATTGTGCTGTTGGTTAACTCGTTTCTGGGAGTAGAGAATCGTCCTCCCGAGACAGGATTAATGTTGATGTTCACTTGGAAACTTCAATTATATATATATATAAAATATGATACCGAATAATCCTGGTATATCAAACTGATACCGTCAATGACATCGCGTGTGATACGGAAAGGATAGCTTGAAAAGCGGTTGTTACATGTGTGTATAAAAATTTGCAATATAAAACATTCGAGGGGAGATTGCGATTGTATTGCGGATAGTCGTATTGCGGGACGCCTCGGGATTAGTAAATAAATCGTATCTTCATATCTTTTTTTTTTCTCTCTCTCTTTTTCTCCCTGAGAGTATACACTGGAATAGCAGTAACTACGCGAAATATATCAATGCCGAGGAACATATCGACATCCTCTTGCATTGATCGACTTTTTGCACTCGTGTGTGTGTTACACGTGTAAACATGTCGAGAGGAAGTACTTTTAACATACATTTAAGGTAGTCTCTTAACTAACGGCAAATGGACGATGCTCCAGCGGGAATTTGTTTCGATGCTTATATCTCGTTCAATTGCGAGAGGAAGGCACGTGAGAACTTGCGCGCCCTTTAAATACTACTATCGCTCTCGAGCTTCCAGCAAAAGAAAAAAAAAAAAAAAAATCTCTTCATTTGCGGAGATTTTTTTCGGGAGAGATCGAGATATTAGTAGACAATGAGATCATCACACGTGGTTTTCTATAAAATTCTAAAATCAGTAGAGTATTTAAATTAAGCAAATATATTGTAGTATACACTATGTTAAAATAATAATTAAAATTTCTCATATTTTAAATTTTACCCAGTCGTTTTTCAAAGTAAGTTTTTGCAAGTGAAAGATTAATTTCACCTTGCTCCCTTGATGAAGTAATGGAGGAAAATTTAAATCTCTTTTTTTTCTCTTATTGTGTTTCTCTCTCTTAAAATTCGTTTATTTTTAATAGATTTATTAAATTTTTATTAATAGGAAAATTTATATCTTTATTTTCATTATAAAATTTCGCTATGTTAAATATTTTGCATGTTTGAAACGTGCTTCTATCACATTTTCATTATCTGCTATTCTCGCGATGTGATACACAAAACTCAAAATATAATTTTATATTAATTAAATGTATAATAATATTAATAAAAATTAGAAGAAATTAAAAAACAATTTTATATTGATTAAATAATAATATTATTTGGAGAAATCAATTTCTTCTTAATCATGTGCATCCTTTTACGGCGATAACGTAAATAATCAGCCATACGAAATGATAGAATTTGATTTATAATGATCGCCGTGTTCATTTGGCGCACTCAGGCGAAGCGTCATTTTTAACGTCGACGTCGGAGCATCATTCTTCGTGAAAAGTATATTATATTATGTTTAAGCAACGAGAGAATCGATAACGGCCGTTTAAGTGGCGATCGATTTTCGATGCACGTCCATCTTTGAGTCTCGATACTCTCGTCTACCTATATCTACGTACCTTTTAATGCCTCGGTTCTCCTCGACGAAGCCGAGTTTAATCCGACTATTAGATACTTAGGGAGACTGTCGGCTTTTCCCGAACGAAAGTCAACCAGGGGATCGATAGATTTAACTCTTTGCCATTCCGTCTTTTCAAAGATTCCTCGTCCTCCGTCCATCCCCCTTTTTATCTTTTTATCTCTTTCCTTCTCTCTGCGTCTCTTTCTCTCGTCTCGTAATTGGCACATGTTTGGATCGATGATGGCTTGTTCTAAAAACAAAAGCGACTGTCGCAATGACGTTTCTTTCCCCGATTTCCGCAAGATACTGTCTGCTGAATCGTTATCTCGAATTCGTTGATATTGATGATGAATTGGAAAGCTTGTATTGTCAATTATTTCGCAGGAGAAAAATTTGTAGAAATCCGGGAAAAAACTTTAGATGACAAACTGATTTATTCGTTGTATTTGTTGTTGATTGTCTTCGTTTCATAAATGTACTGAGTTTATTAGTAATGGGATTATCTGGGTTTTCGCAGATTTTCGACTATAACTATGATTGTAAATATGAAAATGACGAATGATTGAAATTGCGTGCTCATGTTTCTCGCAATAATCGATCGAAAGGAATCCGGAAATCCAGGAAATTTTTAAATGGACGAAACTATTAAAAATGCGTAGAAAAGCGCGATTTAATGATCATCGCAAGGCGCACCGCTCGATAATCGAGACGCGATTATAAAAAAATTCTTGCCTTGCGAGAGAGAGA
>JBCAUJ010000024.1:2312974-2323627 GCA_038406275.1 Cataglyphis albicans
CTCGTTTTGGAGGAAGGGGCGCGTTCGCGCAAAATTAGAGCTCGCGGCATGTCCGCGAATTCACGAGAACGGAAGGCGCGACTCGAATTGTCGAATTATTTCCGCGCTCAATTAATCCCCGTCGAATGACGAAACCGAAGCTTCGTCGTTTGTTTACCGTCGTGGAAAGCAGAAAGCAAAGCTTCCTGATCGAAATGGCGCGATTACAATGCGTTCGCGTATGTACACATTTATATATAACGTGTATGTATTTTGTTTATAGAGAAATATTGTAAATTAACACGTAAACCGCGTGTAAATAATAAATCCTTTCATATATTTTATATGAATCAACAAAATATATTGGCCATTATTGCGACGAGAGAGAGAGAGAGAGAGAGAGAGAGAGACATATATTATTTATTATATTTAATTGTGAAATAATATACGATTGTTTGCGCTTTATTAATTTTCGTTTGAACTATAATATCGTCTCGGGCCGGAGTTTACACTCGCATTGTATTGCGGTTAAAATTAAATATACAGTAAAATACAGTAAAATCAGATCGAGCCAGTCACATTACGTTAATGCTATTCAGATCGTAACGCACGAGTGAAATATAATATTCGATGTTGCTTTCGATAAATGCTCAAGTTATAAATCGACAAGCTACAAGTGCATCGATATTTTTTCAATTTCAATATCGCTACGCGCTATTACGTTATAACGCTTTAAACGTTAATACGGCCAGGGCGCTTATAAATACGGGGAGCGCCGATAATCGATTGTACGTTTATTGGTTGTACCGATAATCCAGATTGCCCTTAATCCGTGTTCGGATCTTCGGAAATACGCTCGCGAGGGAGAGAGAATCCCGATTGTAAGTAATATTTTACTGTGATCATGGTTATCCTTTATATCATTTTCCAACTGAAAACACGAACGCGTGTGCAAAAATATGGAAAGGTATCACAATGCTTATGTTATCCCCGATTAATTATGTCTTCAAAGAAGAGCAGATTGAATCTCAATTTAATATAGTCGGTAAAGTTTTAATATAAAAAGTCATGGCGTCAAAGGACGCTCCCGCATCACGTAACTTATTAATTCGAGTCGAGAGATGCATTGGAAAAATGCGAGATTAAATCTGTCGTTCTAATTCTCTCTCTCTCTTTCACATTGCGCGATTACGTACAAAAGGTTATTTAAATTTCGATTAATCGAATGAACGCTCTAAATACTCGGGATTTGAAAAATAAAGGTTTATAAATAAATTAATCAATTTAAAGAGTTCCGGCTGTGCAAAAATGTTTTTTTGTTTTTTTTTTTTTTTTTTAAACTGAGCCAATGAAAATATTTCATTGATTAAAGACAAAGTTTCACCGCAGGTTAAGAAGAAACTCTACTTCTACGATTTATGTTCCATTGATTAGAGCAATAATATTTCACTGAAAATTAATAATAATCATATATATATATATATATATATTTACAGATAGAGTTTTTAAAGCTTCTTTTATTTATTTTTGACTTCTATTTTTTGAAGCAAGTCCTTATATACAATTATTATATAGAAATAAGAGAAATATTACAATTTTTTATTTTTGAAATGTAATAAACGCACAAAAAATGAATAAGACTTTTGGTCAAAGTATATATTTAAATTTAAAATATTATACTTTATTATAAATTTAGCTCATACATAATATTCTAATTAAAATTTTTTTTTTTTTTTTTTAAACAACCATTTCAGTGTGAATTTATTGATTTGCAGTTTTATATTTATAAATGAAAATATCAGTTACTATTTATATTGTAATGATAATATATTGATTTAAGAGAGTGCGATCATTGTTTCGAAGGCCATTTTGATATTGAAAAGTGAATGCTGAAAGAATATAAAGATTTATAAAGAATACAAGCAGCGTTTTTGCTTATATTACACGATTATCGATAGAGATGCGCGATTATCTCGCGTTTATCAAGATGCTTGCGGGATAATTTAAAAGAATTCAAAGGAAACGATGTTTATTCAATTAAATTAAATTTATTCGTGTCATGATCTGCGAGCCATGATTTCAAGATAGGTCTTTTCTTTTGAACGTACGAAGATTTTAATGATATTTATTGGCATAAAATATTTATTATGTTTTCCGCAGATGTTTATGCACGTAGAAACATCTCCTTCACTATTTTATCACTTGCCGATGCGTTGCGCGATGCTAATCTAGATCTAGACCGCGAATAAAATAAACGTGACGTATGTATTATTGCACGCGTGAATTAACCGAATAAATCACGGGGCGCGATGACACCAATTATTTATACGACAAGCCGCAGCGCGTCCGCGATGACTTTCCTCGAACCTTCGCGCATCATAAATGTTTTTTAATTTGCATTTAATATCGCGGTTACGAAGCTGTATTTGCGCAGTTGCACTAAACAACCTGGAGCCCGTTCAAAACATTGCCGTTTGTGGCTGCGCATTGCAGCAGTGAGTGAGTAAACAGTGCGAAATAAATCGCACCGCCGACGAAATTTATTACTGATTGCTGCTCGAGATCTCGTCGAGATGAATTGCGAAAATATAGAGACGGTGTATAATTGATATAGTTGAGATCTCTCGAATTAAAAATTCTTACGATATTAAATCGTATATGTATATTTTTTTTTTATTTTTTTTTTATTTTTTTTTTTTTTTTTGTTTTTTTCAATCTCGGGATTTGCGAGTTGAAACAAAAACGTGAGTCGACAATTGACAGTTACATACACAAGCTAGTGTTTGCACTCGAAATTATATTTAACATGAATAAACAAATTTTGTACGATGTTTTCCGTGTTCAAAAAAAAAAAAAAAAAAAAAATTCGTCGCTCCACCTGGTCCCGCCGCGGTTTTGGGCCCGACATTCCGTAAATAATCGTCGGCGCCAAAATTCACCGATGACTCGGCGCATCCCCGGCCGCCCACGCGCGCCGTCCGCGCTAATCGGCTACGCAAATACACAGAGCCGGCGCGTAATCCCCGCGCGAGTAGACTCTGGTATTTTAATTGACGGATTCTGCGGACCGCACGCACGCGCGCGCATCACGCGCCGGTCGGGCTACTCGAAACCATTTTGCGTTATCATAGTGGAGCACTTTCTTCCGAGAATGAAGCCACACGCGTGTGAATCATCGCGCCGGCACGCGGCGCGGTGATGTCAATCTTTGCTCAGCTGACTGACGAGATCGGGGCCTCACCTTCTCGTCGTCGGCGCTTCGCACGGGACGCGATCTTTCCTCTCCGACCTCGCATTCTTTCGCGTTCGGTGTAAACCGGGATGAGGGGGCGCGACGACTGTATAAAAGATGCATCTCCTCTCACGTGCGCGTCACACCCTGATGCGTTATCATGTCACTTCGAATCTGTCCGTCGCGAAATTCTTGAAATTTATGACCGACTTTATCCGCGATGTTGATGTTTCGCTGGAGTTATCATCGTTTTAGTATCATTTTGCACGATGCGTTCTTTGCGACAATATTTTTCAACTTGTATTTTAAAGAATATTTAAATGCATTCGCGAAAAGCAGGCCAAGAGACCATTTTACGTAGAGAACTTTTATCGTTTCGCCAATTCAACTATTTATTATCCCGCGAATGGGCAACATAAAGTTGCGATAGGGAATCGATATCTATATGTTTCTCTGATAAAAGATGCAATGCACTTTTTTTTTTTTATCGGAGTCGCTCGTTTTAAGCTCGAAAGTTCGAAATTTTGTGTATACCGTTTTTTCAATGCATTATTATTTGGGGCAGGTGTTTGAGTTACATTTCCGTGATATTTCTTTCCGCCGTTTCGACGCCAGCCAGTTGAAAATTCGCGTTGCAATGTCGCGCGATTGCATCTTCGATTATCGAATAAATAAATTTATCAGACGCGTCGCCCAGTTTTTGACGTCAAGTATTTTTCTCAAACGAAATGCTCGTATACATGTTCGCGTAATACAGCTGCTCGCGTCGAATATAATTGCACCCCCCCATGATCGGCGAATTCCACGACGCCTGAATCATCGAAATAAAATATCATCGATCTCCATTCGAACGTCAATCTCCACGACTCCATTAACAAAGAAGAGCCATATTCTTATTTAAGAGCCGTGACGCATCGGCGATGAATTATACGCGGAACACACGAGCAGAGACGTTACACTTGCATTCATAGGAATGCGATAAGACTTGTGACTTTTGATACAATCTCGGCAACAGAGTTTCTTATTTAACTCAAATCTTTCATCTTCTATACTATCGCCTATACTATCTCTGTGTCGCGCGTATAACAATACAAATCCGCAAAAGGATCACGAATGGAAAATTAAAATTTAGGTGCTTACGAATTAAGGGAATGCAGAATTGAAAGTTAAAATCCGTGGCCTTCAAATTTGAGGTTTAAGAACCCTAACTCAAGCTCACAGATTCATGGTATGCGCTATTGTTGAATTGCAAATTTTATTTATATGTCGGCGCTTATTTATTTTCCTGTTTTTCCTCTCGTTCTCGCGTCCCACACTTTTTTCCCGAACAAAGTATCGAAGCAATAAAGTTCTGGAGAGCTACGATCGCCGAGATTAATATCCCACGCTCGTCTCAGCGGCGTTTGCAGTTGCGACTAATTGGCAGCCGGTATTACACACAGGCGTGACGGTCACTATCGTTGAATCGCTTGCGTAACGACGTTAAATCATTGCGCGTTGCGATCGAATGCACGCATGGCAGACGAAAAAAAGAAGGAAAAAAAAAAGGAAGAAAGGCGAGAGGTGGAAGAGAGAGAGAGAGAGAGAATAAAGCACGCGAGATTGATCGCGGGGAATAATGCGGGGGCATACGTTGCATTAATTCTAGCTCGGCACTACCGCGTAGACATTTCGATAAATCTCGATCTCGTTCTGCACCGAGACGGAAATGCAACCCACGTGTATCTACGTGTCGCTCGATTTCAACTTGCTTCGATCGCACTCGCGGCGATTTAACGCACGATACATCGTCCCTACCCTGTTATTCTGTTACGTGAATATAAGGTTGTCCGTGTAAAGTACATACAGTGACGATAAATATGTTACATATGTAAAACTTTGATGTTTATGGATATTGAAAAGGCGGAATAAAGGAACGTCATTTGCGAAAATGGCGCGCTCTGTTTCGGAGAAATAATTTTTCATATTCATTGCACGCTATTTTGACATTTTAGCGTTGAAGCGTGGCTATAATTACTTTGTAAGAAAAAAAAATAAAGAATATTTCTACACCACAGATTTTATTATACGCGTTTTGTTAAACGCTCAGATTTTACTCTGACTTTACAGATAAATCGATGATAATTTCCATAATTTTTCTCGACCTTAATGCAATAGCCGTCAGAGTAAATTAATCTAAACGGCTCTCGCGCGTACATACACGGTTCCATTTTAAACGTAAATTCACGAAGCATCTCGCGCAAACGAAACGCGAGCTCTTTTGTACGAGCGGAATATACTCGGGAAGTTGCGAACTGTTCCGCGTTTATACGTTTTTGGTGTAAGAGTCTATTATTCGTACAAGCGACGGCATGCCTTCTGCAGAGGTCATGTGCCGGTCGCGCACACGCTGCTTTTTAATTACGGCCAACTTGAAAGCACGATTGCGTGTTCCGGGAAACACACGGCGATTGCTTTTACGAGAATATGCCTCGACTTTACGATTTCGTCTATCGTTCTTTGGCAAAACGATTTTCGCGTCAAATACGCACGGATTTTATAGATTGAAGTTAATTTAGATCATCTATAATTCGCGACAGGTATATATTATATATAGATATTTTTTATTAAAAATTTATTCTGGATCTTTATTGTTACAAAACTCTAACTCTTCAACATGCAATGTAATATTTTTTTTTATTTTGAAATAATAATGTTATTTTTTATTATGTTACATTTTTATATTTAATAATAAAATTTGTGTTTTACTTTGAGATCACATAGTTGAATTAATTTAAAGTTTTATTAAAATTTCACTTTTAACTTTTATTTCAATTTTTTATTACGATTTTTATTTAATTAATGAAAAAATACAGACTAAAATTTCAATTAAAACTTATTGATTAAATTAAATAATAAATTAATGCTCATTAATGATATCAAAGATACAAAATTCTTAATACAATTCTATATAATTTCATATACCTATATATCTTGTAATATAAAAAATATATAAAACTTATACATGTATTAGGATATATATGAAGTACATAAAATTAAATAGATTTTTATTTTAAGCTCTATCGCAAAATCATCTAAAATGAGCTTTGTGTTGTCGACTTGTGTTGTTGACAATACTGTATTTTGTTAGAAATTTTTTTCTGATATTTTATTACGATATATGTTTGGGTGTGCGTTTTTTCTCTTGTAGAGAATTTTTATATAACGTTTTTAAGGAAGCTAACTCTTGCTATAAACTCTTTGATTTTTTTTTTTTTTTTTTTTTTTCTCGACAAAACCGACAATAAATTCATTTATTGTCGCGCACCGTTCTACAAAATTACAAACGACAATGTAATTAATGGGAGATTCGATTTTTCTTTCTCCGCAAAACTTCATACGCCACGCTTCGGCGGCTTGACGTCGCCGAAAATTCACGTTCTCGCTCAATGGACAATTTTCGTCCCGCGTTCGAGCGCTTTAATTAAACCGTCGTCGCGGTGGTGGTGGTGGTGGTGGCGCGCGAAAACTTGGGGCAACTTGGGGCGAAAAGTGCAAGGACGCAGAGAGAGAGAGAGAGATCGTAATACGATTTAATAATTTATTCCAGGCACGTCGTTCGGCGAGTCGGCAGCGGCGGCGCGGAGCGATTGGGAGCAGATGGGCGAGGGAAAAGAATCGAGACGGAACGGCGACTGGAAGGACGACGAGAGGACCACGGGCGGCACGCGGTTCACCAGCTGGACAGGTAAGAGGAAAAACCTGTTGAATTAATGTCACCCCTCTCCCTCACCGGTGTCTCGCGTTCCCTCCCCCCTCTCGCCCCTCTGTTACCGTCTATTTCTAATTCGCGCGGCGCGCCCGTTGTACACGATCTATCCGATACAATACTTATTAATTTTGACGTGCAATTGAAACAGCGTGATTAACGGATCGAGAACGACCGTTGATGCGTATTATCCCGATGGACTTTGGTATGTTACTCTCTCTTTTGCGGTGTTCCCTCTGTAATTACCGTGTTCGCCGATCGGGCGTGTACGACATTTCCGCCGATCAACGTGTACGTTATCCGTAATTGAAATTGATCGGGAATTAACGTCGCGCTTTAAGCGACGCTCTCTCCGGAATAAAAATCCGGCACAGACGTGATGTTCGGGAAATACCGAAAAGACTTAAAATGGTGTGTGTGCTTGTCTCTAAAATTAATCGAATGTACTTGGATTCATCGTCGCGTAACTCGATATACCGCTATACGAGACAATGTAAATTTAAAGAACAGGAAAAGCGTGTTGTTTACTTTGAAACAGAGGCATAAGCGCGCTCGAGAACAAATATTTCTTTGGAAATAATATCGTGGAGAGATATATCATCTCGTATCAGAAATATATAATATTTATTGTTTAACTTGGCGAGCGGGTAATTGCCAGATCGAGGAACGAAATGCGATCGTATTCCATCTCGTTAATTTAATCAGCTGTTTTGGCAAGAATGCCGCGGACGAAGCGTGCGCGTCTTTGAAATTTTCAATAGCGCTATCGGCGCGAACTTTACGAGCAAGCTATATATAAAAGGCCTTGGTTTTCTCCCGATATAAGCGCGAACAATGGTAACTTGTTTCGAAGTCGATAAAGCTCACGTGCTACGTATACACGGTGCAAGGATAATACGCCCTGTCAAACAGGTATCTCACCGTGGGACGCGTTGTTTGCGTCAGCGCGGTAGATTTATACCGGGTTGAGCATCGTTAGCGATTGGCGTATCGGTCCTATCTAACCACGGAATAACTAAAATTCTGTGGGCGCGCATAACTTATCGAGGAACTTTATATGTGCGATGGAAAGAGCGAAGCTCCGAGATAAATCAACGTAACTTTTATATAAATATTCCAATCATTAATAATATCCGTAATATTGTACATTATTCGCTCTAAAGTAGTACGGCCCTATTAACGATCGGTTTTTCATCAATAAATCAGATTATATCGTATTGAAATAACAGGCAGCTCAAATGACGATTGTTATTAATGTTAATTGTACTAATTAGAGAACTAACTGCGGCGCCTATTTACGTAATGTTTGCGAGTGTTAAAGTGTGATAAATAATATTGAATTCGTCATCCGTTAAGCGCGTGTTGCGTTCTCCTGTGTTCAAAATATGAAACTGCATATTGGAGATGTTATAACATGGAAATATATGCTTCGATCGCGCCAGGTGCTTAATATAGGGTAAGCGATCGGGAGGTAACGACATAATCCGCCGCAGTGGCCGTGGTATCGTGCTCGGTATTGGTACTGCTCGGCCTCTTGCAAGTTTCGCGCCTAACTTTAGTTAAATGAGAGTTGGATCAACGACACCAACCCGGTAACTCACGCAAAATCGTTTAATTCGAGCGGTCGCGCTAACGATATTTGACTTTATACCGACAGTTATGAACAAACAGCTGCGTTCAATTTTAAGCGGCGATTATTTGAGCTTCTCCCCGGAATAGTGGCGTCTCTCCCGTTCGTTTCTTCGACATATCGTAATTCGCTTCCTCGAACATCCTCGCCGGCGATTTTTTTTCAACCCGCATTTCAATTTGAATTTATCAACAGTAGCCTGCAACGAACGGGGCGAGCGAAACGACCGTCGTTGCGAATCGCGAGATATGAGAGATACGGGCATATGCGAGAGATATTTCGCGACAAAATAAAATTCCGTCTCTTCCAAGAGAATATTACTCGCGAATTATTTATCGCGCGCGGGTGATCGAAATTTTACGATATCGTTGATCCGGAGACGTTTAAACGCGGGATCGTATCGTGGGTGTCGCCCGAGCTTTTGCCGCGTAGAAAATACGCTCATCCAATTACTTCACTCGCCCGACTGGGCGAAGATCTTTTTCTTCGCTTCATCCCGCGAAATGAAATTCTTTTACGCACTCATCATCGGATGTGCGCATTGTTTTTTCAATCATTCTTTCTCCTTCTCGCCGCCTTTCTCTCTCTTTCTCGGTCTATCTATCTCCGGAGATTACATTTTCGCCTCCGTGAGATAAGCGCTATCTTTTCAAGCGCCTGGAATGCTGATATGTACCTCAGCGCGATGGAATGTGATCTTATCGTCGTGCCAACTAACAAATCTTCCGCAGTACGATTAATATGTACAGTTGCGGTGCGCACTCGAGAAAGCGTGAGAGAGAGAGAGGGAGAGGGAGAGGAGAGGGGAGGGAGAGAGAAAACAAAAAATAGCGAGAGAGATTGTTCGCGTTGAACGATTGCCGTGCAAATATTTAACGAAGTACACATTATTCTTTCTCCTTGCCTCGTCCGGTATTTGACGTAGTCCCGGCGGATGGATTTTTCCCTACTGCATTAAGAAATCACGCGAGAATATAAAAGGGACGGTAGATATTGCGAAAGAGGAGATGACAGAAAGAATAACATTGGCTCCGCAATATCGTCTCATTAAACATGACAATATACGTATTTGATTATTGAAAAATGAAACTTTTTTCGCTGTTACACGGAACTTACGCAAGCTTGCGCAAGCACGGATATGACGTCGTTATTGTTACAGCGAAAACCATCATTGTTTGTTGTTCGAGTTTTACGCAAAAGTGCATCCTGAAAATATATCCTGTATTTTTTATATAAATGTATGTATTTTTCGCCGACGCGCCGATAATAATTGTATAGTATTTATAAATTATGTATTAAATTTTAACTGATTGAATTTCACTCAAGCAAAAATAATCTGTGATTTATATAGATTGATGGAGATTGATGTAATTTTTATTTCAAATCTTTTTTTTTTTTTTTATTTGACTGGCAAACGAGTTTACACTTACAAGAATAATTCCGCATCAACATATTGGAAATTTATTTAAAAATCAATGATATATAAAAAATATATGACATATTTAAAAATATGTATAATATTATCTTCTTTTTTCTAAATTGCGGTGCTGATAAGATTTTATTTTATATAACACGTGCTGACTTAGCTGACCGTTTCGTAAATGCTGTTTCTTTATTTTATTTTTAATATTCAACGGGCTCTAAGAGCACATTATGAAAATATGCGTTCGGAAAACTAGTTTGAAGTCGCGTCGGCCGCGGACTTTGTGCCTTCATTAAGGCATACTTGCGATAAGACGCGCGAATTAATCGTTGTATCGTGATTCGGAACGCCGAATGATCAATCGCGAATAAATCGAATGATTGTCTAGCTATTCTCAAAGTATTTAAAATGACGTAATTTATCTTGCGATAAAAAAATAACTTACGTATCTCAAATTTGGGCGATATCAATCGGAGTGTATTTGAGAATTTAATTAAATTTTTAACTAACATTTTTCTTTGCAGTGAAGTTTCAACGAGTCGCTGTAATAAACAACAATAAATAACAAATGAGTCGCACGGACAAAAATCTGTAAAATCTTTTCGGGTCAGTGAAGCGAACTCACTTTCTCCTTTCGTGTC
>JBCAUJ010000024.1:2323727-2384533 GCA_038406275.1 Cataglyphis albicans
TTCGTGTCTCTATTTATTATGTATCGATATTTCAATTAAGAACGCCGATATGTATCGACTCGGCGCTGTTAGCGGGCCGGCAGAAAATTGTCCGGCCGTCTTTTGCGCCGAGTAAAACACCGATAAAATTAATAATTGACGTTAATTAATATCGAGGGTCGCGCGCGCACTCAGCCTTCTCACGGGACGGTGCATCGCCATTAAAGTAAGTTTCAATTACGAAGCGAGTCGTGCCGTTGCGTCACATCTCGTATACATATATGCGTCGCTTTTCGTCCCGGGTCGCCAATTAAATTTGTCCCTTCCCGTCGTCCCGATCGGCCGTTAATCTCCTCGCGCAACGACGTCTCGGGGCGGTGACATTAATCACTTTTACTCGCCGGGAACCGTCGTCGTCGTGTGATAGTTGTCGCATTAACACGCGAAAATTGACGCGCAGCGATTTGTCTTAATTAACGATTATTTCATGGATTTGATTGCGCCGAGCGTGACAGTCGCGCATTAAAACCGCTACCGGAACCGCCTTCGTACATTCGAGTTTGTTCGCGGAAATCGCTCAATTAGTCAAGTCGCCTGGCGTGCGTCGCATTTACGCAGTTTACGCTTGCTCTCTCGAAAACGCGACGCTCTCGAGAAGATTGACCGTATCGTCCGATTTAATCACGTTATAGATCTTTGCGACACTTGCTAGTATCTGCGGAATTTAGGTTTGTAACAACACTTATCGTTATCATTTATCAACATTGGCACGACGCGTTTAATTTCGCGTCCGTGCAACTATTTTTTCTCGGCATCGAACGGACGAATATCTCTTTCGAAACGCATTCGTTACGCGTTACACGGTTCGTAATCGTTACGGAATCATCGCGAGTCATCGCGATATTTCATTGTGGATAATTATAGTTGCGCTCGCGAAACGCTTCGCGCTCTCGCGCGCGTTAATCATAACAGATATAAACTCAGAGTGGGGATCATTCTCGGCGCGCGCGTTGCAGTTTTTAAATAAATTCTGCTTCATTATAACATAGATTACGTGGAAATGCAGAAGTCGCTGTGTAACGCTGTAATATCCGTTGAATCGACCGTGGAAATAATGTTTTATTCCAGATTATAATCAGCTGACGAGAATTGCGCGAAGTAAACTTTTCCGGTCTGTACTATAATATTCATATATATATTTGGGATTGTGAATAAAACGGTCGAAAGGAATGATTTTTCAGCGCAAAAAAAATAAAGTGTGAGTTTATGGGAGCGTTGAATCAAAATATTAGCGAGAGATTTTTTTAAACGAGTTTATGTAGTAAATATCTGGCTATTAAGAAACTTATTAACTGTGGAGAAAAAAAGGAGAAGGAATATTAAGCAAGTTATTGATTCGAATTTTTACTTTTAATCTTTGCATTCCGCGAAACTATTTTCTTCGAATAAAAATGAGATGATTTTTTAAATCGAGTTTTGTTACTTTGTTTGTTAAATATGATCGTATATGGTCGTTTTCTTCATTTACCGAATTTTGTGATGCCGCGTAAAAGTTTCTTTTGCGTGCTGCACGCACACACGTAGTCGAGACACGCAGATAAACCGAAAAACCGCCTTTGTTTACATCGAATGTTTGTACATCCGAATATAAAAATAATAAAAAAAAAGAAAAAAAAATTGTTTGCGGGAATGTAATTTTATATCTCTCAAAGAAAACCACGCTTCTGTCCGAGCATCCTGACATAAAGCAACACATTGTCGTATGCGAGGTCGCGTATCATACACACACACACACACACACATTTACATTCACACACATATATACGCTCGCTAGCGCGCGCACGTGAAAAGTGTCGCGCGTGTCAGCCACATGGGACGTAAAATGAGGAGGCGAGATCAGCTGGCCGTACGATAAATGTCATAATACGTCTGCGGCCATTGTGCGTTAACATTAAGCTGGACGAGACGACAGGGCGACGAGGTCGCCGAGGCGAAATATTACAAGACTCGTATTGCGCGCACATAAAACCTTACCGTTCCCTCCGGATTCTTTCGCTATGGAATTTTGTTAAATGTGAAGGAGAGAATTTCAGAAAATTCGCGGAGAAAGAGATATACATATATAAATGTAGCTTGACGAAATTAAAGTAGATAACGGTAAAAGTTGTACATGTGAAGGGAGAGATGTTGAAAAAGATTAAGTTTGCACACAAACTTGTTATACTTCATAGTGTAATCAAGCGTGAATTCGTGCTTGTCGATTAGATTAGCGCGGGTTAGAACTCTGACAGTTCGAGGGACATTATTCTCGCGGCTGCGAGAGAGAGATTCAGCTATCCTAATTTTGCAGTCGCAATTAGAAGTGAACTTAGAAGAAACTTCGACGCCGACCGAAATCAAGGAAGCGGCGTCTTACCACAAAAATAAACCGCCATTAATTACGAGCTAATGAGAGATCGCGGGTGGCGGGCGGTGGGAAAAGTTTACGGAAGGTCGCCCACTTTCAGCAATTTGCGATCTGAATTCGTCGACTTTTCCAACGTCTCGCCTCTCCACGGCAAAATTACGTAGCAATAATCTCGAGCTTTCCCGAGCTGTCTGCTAATTGCGCTACTCGTTCCGAGTTTTATCGGCGATAATCTCTCGTTATCGGTATCTTAAATATAATTTGGTAACTTGGACAGGTTTGAAATATTTACAATGAGGAAGATAACGTAGTTGGAGTAACTTTAATTTTTACAATTTAATATTTTATTTAAGTAAAACAAAGTTGCTTAATTTTATTGTAATAAAAAGATGCTAAATATATAAGAAATTTATTTATTACTTTAGAAAAAAAAAAAAACAAAAAACAAAGATATTATAGATCGTGAAAACAAGTTTCTTAATAGAACTAGATAAGTGAAGTCAAGTAAACATGAGATCGACAAGCTGATGAATGTTCTGGTTATTCGCACAAAAAAAAAGAAATTGCACGGCAAAAAAAAAATTATTTCTATCATTAATCATTGCTCGGATCTGATCGCGGGAGCACGCAAGCTGAAACAGATTGTTGTGCAACAAAGCGACGGACGTTCGGCCGGCTAATGGCAAAACGGGTTAACCGATCTCAGGGACTACTCGTTATCGCCGTCTCGTAAATTGCCTCGTTACGACTGCATTTGTAATCGTGCGTTATCGTCGGTATCGCTCGCGCGCGAGCGAGCGAACGATCGAGCGAGCGAGAATCCACGGGCGTGAGACAAACGTCTATTAATAGGCGGGTGCGCAGCTCGCCCAATTCGAATATGAATCAAGAATACGTCGATAACGGCCAGCTGACTCTCTCTCTCTTTCTCTTGGAACGGAGAGAGAGAGAGAGAGAGAGAGAGAGAGAAAGAGAGAATCTCTCACTCGAGAGAAAACTTTTTCCGGAACGCAGATACATAGTATCCGATTCATTTTTTTTTGCACTCGATCGAAAATACGATACCTGCCTGTGCCATACTTTTCGCAAAAACATAATTTACATTTTCCGTGATTTGCAACGATGGATAGCAAACGCGTATATTCTCGCCGTTTATTAAGAAATGTGCATTTTTTTATGGAGCTGCTGAGTTGACTCTTTCCGCGATATAAAGCTCTTTTATGTTTGTTTACTGTGGTTTAGTACCATCTTTCTCTCTCTCTCTCTCTCTCTACTCGTGTTTTGCATTTCTGTAGAAAATGAGAAAGTAACAGGATGAGTTAATATCCCAGCTCTGTTAGTTCGGTAAACTCGATGAAACGCGCCTGTCACATTTCAATCATCCACGCCGTCAATTTTATATTTTAGGATAGATCTCGACGAGAAGAGTGTCTCGTGACACTCGTGTGTTTCATAATCCACACACACATACACACACACACACACGTACACACACACAGAGCGCGAGGCGCTCCTCTCGCAGATGAAATTTCAGTGAATAACGTTTTTATCCGACTGTGTCGTGAAGTAATTCTTTGTGATTCATCGGCCGTATCGTCTCTCTTAATATTGACCGTGACAAAATAGCGAACAAGTACCGGTTATCAATAATAAACGTTGACGCGGCGGCATGCCAACGTGTGCGTGACGTTTGTCTGTTTATCGCGGCGTTACTCCAATCTCAGCACCGAAGAAGTTTTATCGCGGTTGAAAAGACGCCGCAAAGCGCGCTTCGATTTTTCAACTAATTTAAAGTGCTCGTAATACACTCTCGAAAGTTTCCTTCGCTCTATTAAAAACGCTCGCTCCTCGGCCGTTTGCTCCAATTTCGCGGCTACCGTATATCCGCTTTTAAGCGAAAGCGAGACGAGCTCTAAAGGACCGGCTAGGCACCGTTAGGCAAATATTTTATTAGAACACGGCGCTGCACACTCTCGGAGATTTACATACATTATAATAAGCAAACAGAACGCGCGCGCGCGCGCGCGAGTGTAATGTCGTTTGTATGTTTTCGGCATACCTAATTAGCGGGGAGTAAAAGCTGCTCGCGCAATCTGTTCAAGTCTTTACCGCCACCGCTAATTGAGAAATCACCTTTGAACCTCGAATAGTACGCTTCCTGGAAACATCTTAGGCGATCAAAGAGGACGCTATGCCTTCTCGAACTTGAATCATCAATATTGATCCGCGCGTGAAGTATTTTTCTAGCTTTAAAAATCTCTCTTTATTCCTTTCTCTTTCTCGGAATAGAATATTTTTCATTCATAAAAAAATTCCAAGGTTTTGTTGGTTTTGCTATTCAAAGAGTTTGATATTTTTTTTTTTTTTTTTTTAATTATAATTAAGATTCTTTGAGAATTGAGATCCCAAAGTGCCTACGACGCGATATTGATTTGACGGATTTTTCGATTACATACGACTTTGTCATATATTTCCTTTGTAAAGCGACAATTTCCTTCGCGCAAAATTATACTCGACGGACTTTGTGTCAACAGGTGGAGGAGAGAGTGAAAGCTCGAAACAGCGTAAATCGGCATTTTCGCTGACGGGAAATGATTTACCACGGATCGTTCGTGCGCGGCAGGCGATTAAATCTTCCACCTTTGATAGGTGGTATAGCGACGCGTGACAAACGGGACGAGACTCTAGCTCTCGCGATAAAACGCGCGCGCGAGGTCGAGGCGCGTCATCGTAATCTGACTTAGGATAGAAATTAATCGACACGCGGACAGCGGACCTTCGTACATACATCTCGTTCTTTTTCGCGTAACATCCGCGAGAAGTACACGTTTCTTCCGGAGGGACGCTCTCGTTGTCAGATGTGCCACTTGAAATGCTCGCTCTGCCTTCGGGAGCGCGCGCGGATGACTCGCTGCTGTCTCACCGTGATTTCCAAGTATAGTCATTGACGCGATGCCTTACGTAGGCTAAAACGCGACGCCGTCACTCCGGCATGCCTTTCGAGCGACGATGATCTCGTTTGTTCTGCCGGTTGGCAATTTATCGACGTTAAGCCCATACGTGTGCCGCTCGTTTGAAGAGCCCGTCTTTTTTTGTCGCTTCGAAAAAGAGCGACCGCTCTCCCTGAATCGCTCTTAAATGCGGAGAAGCGCTTGTCATTTTTCATTACCGCGTCGCGTCACGCGCCATAAGTCGCGCTCATCACGGATGGTTAAACCCAGGCAATAATTATGGGATTGTTTTGTCATTGATCGCGGTCCGGTCGGGGAACATTAAAGGGACGCGACTCGTTAGGACGTGCCGCCCGTGGACTAGTTCATTAACGGTTTATTAACTCATTAGTGCGTGATGGTTGTTATGGGAAACTTGAAAAAGTGTTTCTCTGTTTTTTTTTTTTTTTAATTTATTATTATTGATAAATTTTATTATAGCTAGTACGTCTATTTCAATCTACTTTTTTTATATAAATAATTTGCATATAGTTTTTAAATATTCTATTTTAATTATAATATAATTTATATATAATTATATATTTATTATATAATTTTAATTATAATATTCTATTATAATATTCTATTATAAATTTATATAAATTGAAAACATACAGATATATTTCATAAAGTCAAGTTTCATTTATATAGTAAGGAATAAAAATTGCGATATGAATTAAAGAGAGAAATATATAAAAAATATACAATATGCGGAAAAATCGTTGCAAACGATGTATCGGATTTGGTAAACGTATTTGTTGACAATTTAAGGTCGATTTAATCCATACGAAACGTGAATAACTTTTTCCATTTGAATACGATTGACTGACGACGATGCACTTCGTGAATCGAATTTATCGGGCCGATTAAACTTATTCGCAAATATACTCAACGTTTCGATGACAATCATAATAATTGACGAATTGTGACGCGAAAAGTTTGCGTACCGTACGGAATATAAAACATATACTTTCCTCTACTGGCTCTCGCTGTATTTGTGTATCACTCTCTTTAAAGCAACAATTCTTACGAGCTTTTATTATCGCAAAAAGCTTCTCACCTCCAAACATATATATATATATATATATATATATATATATATATATGTGTGTGTAAAAAAGGAAACGAAGAAAACTCGTCGAAATTTTTCCGGTCCACCGAAGCTGCGTCTGCCGTCAAGAGCCTCGATTAAAAGCGATTCCTCTGGCTTATGAAGCGCATCGACTTCCATCCCGTGATATACGATTCTCGAGTGCGGAAAATGGACTTCTCTCTTCTCTTTTATACGACATTTGCCGAAGAGTAATCGAGAATGAGAGAGAAAGGGGGATCCGGGGCTGGATTCCAATTCTTTTTCCCCGTCCGTCCGGCGCTATTCGAAGCGCGCGCGCGCGACCGCGGAGCCGTGAAATGACCGTAATTAAAATAGATGTAATCACTCGGCCGCACGATAGCCACGTGAGAAGGTGCGCCACCAGCGCTACGTGGGCATTATCCAATGCACCAGTGCATTGTTCGCGCATAGCGGACCGCACCGGTTGTTAGCACAAGACCCGGGAAACAATTTTGTTTTATCCTTTTAAGCAGTTTTGTTATTCCCTGCGCTCCATTGCTTTCGTATTCAGCGGGTAATATTTTAACGTCGTTACTGTAACAAAGTTAAACTTTTGCACGCTTCTTGAATTTGCTATATTACAACCTTAAAATTAATAACTGGATGCAAAATCATCGAGTGGTAAATAATGATTGATTACTCATTCACTCCACTAGATTAATTCCCAAAGAAAGAGAAAGAAGGAGGAAATATATGTCGTAATTAATTCTAATAATATTTTTAGCAATCTGTTTTATTTTGTCAGGGAGACTTTTTTTTAACGTTTGAGCGAACTATTAGCGATTCTCGATCAACTATGTATGTCTGTAGTCACACGCGAGCGTGCGATTGGGCATCGTGTTTTACGATAGCAACTTTCGGCGGGCTGGTTTGGGGAGTCGGATCCAAGACAGAAGGGAGAAAGGTGAATTACCATGCAGGTACCTTCAGGGTGGCCGAGAATATTCTTCGTGATTTATTGGCGACGTAAATCCGTGGCAAAAGGAAGGGTGCGAGGAGAGGGACTGCGAAGGAAGGACGAACTGTGAGATCGGAATGGGAAAAGAGGGAACAGCGATGGAGATGGGGAGAGCAAAGTAGGGCGGGTAAGAGACTGAGAAGGGGAGGGTGGATGGAGGGGGAGAAGAGGAGAGAAGACAGGAAATCTTTTACTGGAGGACCTGCTTCCTCTTTGCGCTCGCTACAGAAAGGGACCATTATGAGGATCCACTGGGGAAAAGATTCACGATCGTTCCGCGAATGTATATTGTTAAAATGCAGGCGAGTGCGCATTCACGAAAAAGGGACGAAAATGCGAAGATTGGCGGAGAATGAGGAAACGCGTTTTCCATGCGTTTCAATATTTCTATAAATAACTAGAGTATTCTAAAGACGCGGAAAGACAGCTGTTGATAAAAGGATTTTTAATTAAAACGCAACGTGACGGATATCATGTGACGTGTAAATGCGAGGCAAACAAACAATGTGTTAATAATATTTTAAAAAGATGCAATATTGAATGTATTTGCAATTTTATATTTTATATTTTATACTAATTATATATTAATCAATTATATAATACGAGATTGAATAAAGTCACAAGTAATGCTTAGATACAGATACAACGTGTGTGCTTTTTTCTAATCGACCCTCAACATTGCTGAAAATGTTGTTGATGGCCCATCAGGATTGTCGTAATTCAGGATCCGAAAACCGTTACGGGTAAACGTTCTCCGCGCCAGGGAAAAATGGCGGAAACTCGAAGAAGAGTTACGTCCAGTATCTGCGACCGCCGAACGAAGGACGAAGCCGTTGTCGCTGTAACGGAGAGTGACTGTGAAGCTCGAGAAAGTAATCTGTTCCACTTTTCATCCTTAACCAGCCTAGTTGACTAGGGTCTTTTGAGAAAGAATTTACGGTGCCCCGTAGAGATACGCTCCGTGTCTCGCAACGTGATTGAAATCAAGTATATATAGTGAAAATAAAAGAATCCACGACGTAATTTGATTTTGCAGATTTACGTCGCAATACAAATATTTTGACACATTATTAAAGAGATAGTATTTATCAATTATTTTATATTAATTATGGAGAAAGATATATTGATATTTTAGATTAATTATATTTTAGATCAGTTACATAATTATAATTATAATTTTCGACGAACATATATAGTCCTTCTTCACAATGTGATGTACATAACCAGCGTTTTAATTTAAACGCGACTCATTATAGCGGGCCTTTTATGGGTCGCGCGCCATTCCTGCTATTATTATTCGCGAATTTCGTGTCATCTTTAGCGAAGCGTTTATATATTGCTTGTAGACGCTGCACTTTGTTGACGCTACAACTACGGTTAGTTGTGTCTGAAAGCATGAAGCCTCCCTTCTCTCCCCATCTCTTGCATATCCGCTTATTATACGTTGTCAAGGGCGCTAATATGTCTCGCTGAAAATGACACGAGAACGTCTTGTTTGCACGTTTGCATTTTTGTTCTCTTGTTGAAAAAATTTAAATATTTTCTTTTCTCGAAGAATATCGCGGTAAATCGGAAATCTGCAGTCGCTATAAAGTTATTATAGAGGAAAATTTTTTTTATTACCTTTCATGAAATACGAGTTTCAAATTTATCCATCATACGTTTTTCTTACGAAGTATCCTTTAAGTATGGGCAATCTGACAGGCTCGTATTGTAATCTCTCTTATATAAGTAACATTGAGGAAAATAACGTGGTCGTATGTAAGCATAGCAAATCGATTTAATAAGGGAGGAAGCAATGTTCTGCATAATCGATTATTCATGGATCTTTAATGATACCGATTACCTTTTTGCGACGTCTGAAACGCTTAGTGCTCTTCGAAACTGGTTTCTTTTTTTTCCGAAGGACATAGCATGTTTCACTAGCGCGCGTATCAAATGATCGCTCGAGATTATACTGTCGAAGATTATAGTACAATAACGCGCATCTCTCAGAATTAGAAAATATCGTTAAATAGATTATAAAAAATTTTCTAAAAATCCGTACACATTTTTGTCTGAATTTTCAGATCTTGCTGTCCGAGAGTAATTTCAGACAATCTGTCTTAATCATCAGCGTCGTTTTTCTAAAAGTTCAGCAGAGTGTGTTTGCAAAAAAAAACTGCAGACACTTTATCTGAAGTTTCAGTTAATTTTTTTTACAGTGTAAAAGGGGAGATTATTAATTATATTTTATAATAACACATCATATTATAAACATTTTAAAAAAGATTTTTTTTTTTTTTTTTATAAATATCGATCGATGAAGATAAAATTTTTGTTTGGGTACTTGACGCGATACTTGAGTGCATCATGTCAGTTGCATGTTGCATGACGAATCGCGGTTCGTTATGTTCGCGAGAAATGAGAGGCGCAGAGAACGAGTCGTGCAGAAAACTCGTCGCAAGTGTTTTTCACGCTCGACAGCGGTCCGGATTGAGCCGCTTCCTCGTCGGACAACTCGTAACGATAACAAGCTGCCTTGAAACAAGCGCGGTCATTCGCCATAAGTAAGAAAAATCGAGCGAGGTTATAAGCTTCCACGCGCGAGTATGTACAAATTGCCAGTCTCAATGTCTCGTAAATACGACATATGCACCGAGTAATGAACAGCTGTAAAAGCTGTTTAAAGCTATAGATCTTTTATTCTTTTATAAAGACTGACAATGAATAATGTTTAGTGAGTTTCGTTGATATTCTCGTTTAAAATTACTTTAAACGAACATCTTCAAACGAGCAATGTCGATTTTACATTTACATTTATTTTATAAAATCACAATTTACGCATGTAATGTTAAATTCTAAATGTTATATTTATATAATATAAATAAAAGAATTATATGATAAAATTATAAATGATTCAAATATGTGTTTTTAAGCGAGAGAAAGAGAGAGAGAGAGAGAGAAATTATCATTATGACAAGTGAAACCAGGATAATTATTTACAATTGGATAGAATATAAAGGCTGTCAATCGATACTTATTTTTGAACGAAAGGCTGCAATATTGATATAAAACTTTTGTATAAAATTTAATATAAAAGTTATATTAAATATTTCACTTTAAAAATAAATATTGATTGACAGCCTGGTTTTATTCTACCCAATTGTAAACAGCTATCTGACACATCGCTGTTAGTAGATTAGATATAATATAAAAGTCTGTGATCCTAAAATATTCACGTATGTAATATACGTATATATATACGTGGAACAGCTTCATTTATTTCACGGTGAAACGATTTTCCTTTCTTACAACGGCATTAAATTCTTGTAATACCTTGCGCGAACGTTCGCGAGAACGTCGCAAAACGTTTAACGAAGAATTGCGGGAAGTGCGCGGCGCGCGGCTGGAACATTGTTCCGCCAGAAACTTCACCGATGTCTTCCCAGGGACGAGTCTTCCAGGGGTTTGGCCGACTTCCGGCCACGATCGCCCGTGAGTCCTTGTTCACGCGGAATCCACCTCCGTCCGTATTCCGGCGGATTCACGAGACCGGTGGGATATCGTCGACGGCGCGAACGGGGTCACGGGGCGCGCGAGGATTTTCACGATAACGAATTAGTTACGGCGTAGTTGTTAAACTCGGATGATAATTTTATCACACCCGGTCGGTGGACTTTAAAATTACGCTCGAAACGCGCGAGTGAAATATTCCCGCTATTCGGAAAATAATCGCTTTCATTACAGGCGCGTTCAATTTGCCGAAAACGCACGTCTAAATTCAGTTGATGAGAAAAAAATTTATATCGCGATATAATTTCAATGATCGAGCTCGGTAGAGCGTTTCAAACGATTTTTAATTATAATGTTCTTTAAATGCTATTTTTTTTTTAACTGATATTTACATCTTTTTTTCTCTATTTAAATTATACGAGCGCGTAATCCGAGATTCTTTTTCCGATGGCAAAAATTGTAGAAGAGATTGACGATGTCGCCGAACCATTCGTCAATTTGTAATCCATTTGCCATCCATTTGAAATATTAAAAATTCTTTGCGACTATTGTTAACAATGATTCCCGATTGTTAACTGTATATTCCTGGACAGATTTATTTTATCAATATTAATTTCTTTTTTAAATAACACTCTGGAGTTTTGCAATTTTATAAATGCGGTTATTTTTACGTCATACTTCTCTTTTTCCCTGAGAACTTTGTCAGTAAATAAGTACATGCACATCATTAAAGGATATTGTATTATGCCACATACGCGACGTACAGAATGAGCTTATATCTCTTTTTCACTTGCATACACAACGAGTATGTGAAAAGTAATCTGGGAAAGATCTTGCCGATTCTGCTTTATGCTAGAATCTCCTTTCGTTACTCTTTTTCTTCTTCTTCTCCTTCTGGATATACATGTGAGCGAGCACAGTGTATAGCCGAGCAGTATAATCCTAGCTTTTTTCCCCACGTATTCTTTCATTTATGCATTGTTGGAAAAATGTGTTGAAATTAGATTTCCCTGACGTGAAACACGTTTGTAGAAAACTTCGCGATCCTAGTGCAAGTATCTAGTGCATGGTTTTCCGGATTATAACGATCGCGTATACCCATCAACGTCACGATACGAAACGATGATTGCTGCCTAAATTGCAAGCTTCAGGCACGCCCGGAAGAAGCGTGGTAGCTTAATTCTCAAGTCAGCAAATTTTGATGGTGTTACCAAACGGAGAGCTGGAAGGAGGAGGAGGAAAGGAAAGAGACAGCGAGAAAGGGTGAGGGGGAGGGGGGAGGGGGGAGTTAAACTAGTAACTTGGATGGGCTCGTAAAGCTGGCTGGCAGTACGTAGTGACTCGCTGTTTCGACGAGAATTGTTTACACCCGTGACGTTCAGTCCCGGCGCACTTGTGGGCCGGAGAATATTGTACCCTGGAGCAAATCTTCGGGATACATAATGACTCCCCCGTTCTTAATCTGGCCCGGAGAAATTACCACCTCAGGTTCGAAGAGGGATTTAATGAGCGAACGCGAAAGGAGCGCCTCGTAAAAAAGCAGGGTGACGGCTTGATGGCTCGCTGTCTCACGACGTGACATGACCGATAATCACATTTATATCGAATTTATAATTGAATTTTGGTCCGCAAAAGTTGTTTAGATACGATTCCATAGCTACTTTATATGTGCTTGTTAAAGACGAGTTCTCTAAATGAAACGATGAAGCAAGCACACTCTAAGAGTTGCTGCAAAATTTCGTGTAAATATTACTTCCACAATTGATGATAATTTGATTCATATATATGTATATGTTTAATTCATGATTAAAATTTTTTTATTTTTTTATGCGCAATATTTAGCTTTATGAATATTGTTAGCTATATGAATATTACTATATGATTTCTGTCAGCATTTAATTTGTTTTTATATTATAAATATTATTCTATTATTAATAATAATATATTTTGTTATAATAATATTACTTTATTGTTTATTAATTAAAATATATTATTATTATTATTATTATTATTATTATATTATATTCTATTATTAATAATAATAATATTATAAATATTCTAATCGGCTTTTCTTCAACGAGTTTATAAGGCGAGCGTCTTTCGCTGCTCCAATATCAATGCACGATTTTCAATAGAAACAATGGAAATTATGCGACTATCGGGTTAACTTCTGGCGACACAACTCGCTGCCGAGTACTTCTCGCGACGGTAAATATTGGTCCAGGACGACATAATGAGATTCATTCGGCGGCTTGGCGTTTTGTAAACTTCGATTGAATATTTGATGAGAGGGAACGATCCGGCGTCAGTCGCATCGCGCCACGATAAAAATGATTCACGCGATCGCGAATTCAATATCTCGAGAAGTCATCGCCGTCGTCGCCGTCGCCGTTTCTCGGTCGCGAAGAAATCCCGCGGTTATTCACTTTTCGAAAATTCATGGATTCCGACGAACCGACCGTCTGGCTTGAGCTTTACTTTTGTGAAAATCTTGGCCGCTTAAAATCCAGTCCTTTCCAGCGACGATCGATGCGCCGGATATCTTTCAATCTAACAGCTTAAAAGGATAAAGTTTGCGAATCCGATCGCCCGATAATCGCGCACAACGTTACAATCATATTTGCTTAAATTACAGGAGGAAATCTAGAGTTTGGTCAATTTTATTTATTTTTTAATTTATCTCGAATTTGTTGTTAATTTGAGAGAACATTATACATTATCTATGCGGGAGAAGTCCTTAAATTTTAACCGATTATGAATAGTTTCGCAGATTGCGAATTGTGTGTACGAGAAATTGATTAACATAGTAAATTTATCTCTCGACAAAGTTACGCGGAATAACTTACAATCATAGAGTCCGCAGTATGAAGGCCAAGACTTACGATTGAAAGACAGAGAGAGAGAGAGAGAGAGAGGACAAGTCGGTCGACTCTGTTGTAACTTAAACAAGAGGAGCACAGTTTATCGAAGTTCAAATCGTAAATGGAATAGAGTTGATCTTCTCCGTGGCCAAACTTACTTTAGATAGTTTGCTTGTTAGGCGACATTAAGTAATCAATTTTGTTGCACAAGCGATGTCTTCTTTATGTCGATTGGGAAACGTCTAATTAATTAACTCACTCGTTTTAAAATATCCCTCTTCTCTCTTCCTCATCAAAGTATAGAACAATCTCAGAAAGTTTGTTCACTCGAATTCTTGCAAATTGCTGTCGTTTTCCTATCACAATCGCTTCATCGATAAATGACTTATATTCCGTTTGTCGCGAAACTTACGTCAAAAAGTTCAATGACGTTCCATTCCCATTTCTTCGTACTTTCTTGTAATTATATTGAAACACTTAGCAAGTAAACATTAAATTGAAGAGAATTATGAGAGTCAACTCGAACGTGGCGTGGTCTCTTAATTAAATTTATAATTACGCAAACGCGAATATGCTTTTCTGTCGCTCTTAATTACTTGAAAATGTTTCAGAAACTTTCTTGAAATCACAAACGTGAGAATAATGTGGTTTAAATTTATCGCGTAGATATTTGCCAATTTGTTTAATTTTATACATCGCCCAGAAACATTTGTTCGAAAAGTAACGAACTATAGTTAACATCAACGCGGATAGTTTTCCAATTTTGACAGAACGTAGAACGCAATTTTTCCTCCCTTTTTTGTTGACCTATTTCGCAAAAATCAGGATTGCCCGACTTATACTTCGCTTTCCCCTTTGACCTGCGAACTCGCGTACAGAAATACCAGTAATTCGTCATTCGTACATTTCCCCTCGACATAACGTACCGAGCAGCATCTGCCGTTGATTAATTCATTAATCTGCTTTTATCTGCCGAATCCATCTCGCGGTACAGTGAAATTTCGAGGTCCAATTTGGTAGCTCAACTTTCGCAGGTGCGCGGTGAGGAAGAAGGAGGAGGAGGAAGAGCAATAAGAGAAGTAGAGGCAAGAGAGGAACAGAATAGGATGAGCGGGAGGGGGACGGGTGGGGGGGGGGGATTCTGAACACGGAAGACTGACTGACGGGTGGTGTATCGCCATTTGTTGGCTCGTAACATTACGGGCGCAAATGGGTTTGGAAAGGCCGAGACGTGCGCTCCGCCGATGAAACGAAATTAGGGGGACCAGAGGTCGAGACGGGGTTTATGTGCAGCGGCAAGAGAGAAGAGAGAAACACAAGAGGATGAGAATGGCGCGACACCTTTCTCTCCTTGACGACCCACGACGAAAAGCCGTCCGGCCTCTCAGGAGGCGCATCGTCGACAAGTTTAGTGGGCGACGATGGTACGTGTCAGCGCGATTTCACGATCCCATAGAGCTCTTCCTTTTTCCCCTTTCTCTCTTTCTCTTTCTTCTTCTCTCTTTATTTCCCTCGTTCGTGTCCTGATTTGCAAGTTAGTTTCGTTTTAGTTGACTGTCCTTAACTCGCGAAGCAGGTTTGACACCTGTATACGGAGAAATAAAGCGCTTGTTACGGACTGGATGTAGGTAGACAGATGGAGATTGATTCGAAATCCTAGGACGTGTAATCTCCTAATAGATGTTACGAAATTGACTGATTATTTAGCGGTACAACAGCGTTCTCTCATGAGTTTACTCGTGGTAGTTTAATCTTGCCGAAACTAGGTAGATCTCTCTTAAATTATATGCATTATCGAGCGAAAGAGATTATTTATTCGTGTAATTAAAAGGAATTGGATCGTAATATAATTTACATGTCGTTTAATCCTTTGTATCAGGTCACATTGATGTTGAAGCATTTATGCGAGATTGTTATTCCGCTATTTTCGCTACAGGATATTTTTTTCTCCAACCTTTTGTTTTATTCCGTACGAAAAATTACGGAGTGAATTTTCCAACTATTGTCTGTTTAGGCAAACGGATATTTTTGTTGAATTCTGCGTGCAATGGTCGATTTTGCACAACCACGGTCTGTGTTAAAGCGTTAAATAAATAACGGGTCGGTCGCGCAAATATCGTCTATATCTCGAGCTTTATTAATAAATGGGTCGAACATTGATTGTATTTTGCAGCGAAAATTTCGCCTCAAGCCCAATATCGATAGTTGAATTATTACTCTTGATCCGATAATTGAAGTCAGTTAGGCGCAAATTCTCCATAAATGAGATGAACGTACGAAATGAGAATCATTACGCTTCCTCTTCGTACGACGCTCCTTAACTCTGACCTGACCCGAATCTCGAAGATTTCGAAATCGTCGAGGGGGACATTCGGGGTATTTTCCCCCCGAGACAGAGGGCAAAGGGCGTGCCGATGAGGACGGCAAACTGACGCATCGCGCGCAAGAGAGGTCGAAAAATTTAACATTACGATTCCTACCGTCGCCAATACTCGACTGTTATACGAGGGAGAGGCGGTAGAGAACGCGCGCATTTCCATATATAAACGGCAGGATTCAGCCCGAGTCCTCTTTTCTCTCCCCTGGGTCCTGGCTAGGCTCCAACCGTGGATCGTGGGTGGTCGTCGTTCGTGTGTTTGTGCGCGCGTGTCGTAGTCAGCAATTTGAACTATCCGCTTTTACTCTTCGCTAGAACACCCTATTCCCCCCCCCCTCCCCCTTCCACCGCCACGCGTTTGTACACCCGTAATCATACGCGCACGGTTACACCTTTGAGTCTACATCGATAGAGAGAAAGATATGCACGCGAGGCGAACGTGTCGACCCGCGGCTACGTATAAAGAGAGCGTCTCTTCGAGATTAGCGAGAGAACGGAATTACAGGGACGTATGTGGCGAATGATACAGAACGAGTCATTTAGAACGCAATGTAGGAATATTGAGATAGCAATGTTTCTGGCATATTATTGTAGAAAAGAAACAAATAAATCGTATTTTATATGCGGCTACACACACACACACACAAATATACATATATAAGAATTTTATACTTTATTAATGGTTGTATAAAAATATTGTAATTTTCTTCTCCAGATTTTCCAATTACTTAATTAATGTCAAATATAATAACGGAATATAATAAACCATTTCGTGGAACAGCCTCGATCTATGCACGACCATCGATGAATAAACACAATAATGTATACACCGCTATTGGCTGTGCGGTTATAATCGCACATATGCAGTGTTTGAGATAGGCAAGATGCACCTGCGTTAGGCTCGCACTTATCTGACTGCAGGTGCGCTAATTAAACGATAAACTACGATAAGCCATCGAACTTTAACGATATTACCGGGCTGTAACCTTTGCTTCGGCACAATGCACCATATTGTACAATTTTACTGCATCATTTTCCCGCCGATTAATGTCATCTTATTGAAAGAGTACAAAGAGAACAATGCATAATGTGTGCATGCTTTCTATATTATTATATCTATATTTGTAATGAAAATATGACACATGCAGAGTGCTATTTATCATCAACTTTTTAATATGTAACGTTAAATTGCATAAATTACAACGTAGTGAATATTGAAATTAAGCTTTTAATTATAGCAGTAATATATTGAGTTACAAAATATGTACCTATATAATATTTCCGAAATAATGCAGCGCACACATTGTTCATTCGTGTGCTCTTACCATGAAAATAATAATTTAATAATAAAAGTAATTTACCGAAATTTACCGTCTGATTTCCAACATCAAACAGCTCGCTAATTAATCTCTCATCGCGCTTTCGCTGATGTCGAAGCCAGACGAAATCGTTAACTTGTTATTAACGATATTATACATTTATGTATATCGCTTTCGGAAGGAGAGAGGGGAAGGGAGGGAAATTTTATCGCACGCGAGTTAGATTCTTGGGTTGGGCGAATGCGCACATTTATAAGTTTCCGCGCTATTACTACGAAACGCGGCACTTTTACATCGATCGCCACGCTAATTAACCGACGAAGCCCGATAACGCCGGGAACAGCTGATTTTTTGACAGCATGCCTCGAATTGACGAGTTTTAGCATTTGATTTTGCGGGCCATCAATACGTGTTAATATCCGATCATGTTTCCGCGGCCGCTTATCAGCACCCGGCGATTATTAATCATCGGTTAGACTCGTTACAACCGGAATCTCTATGCCGGAATTACGTCATGTCAGCGGACCCACCTACACGGGATCGCGCTGTCTCGTAGACAGCGTCAGCGCTTCTGTTTTTCGATAATTGATAAAAGTTAATTTTGCACGATCGCGATAACGATCCATTGAGGCGTTAGGAAATTAGCGCTCATTAGCGAAACATGGAGGGCGACAATGTAATTATCGGGTCGGGTCATAATTAGTAATAAATCTTGACGTCCCGCCGCATTTATCGCCGCTCGACCGTCGAGCGTGACGGAGTCGGCAGCGAGTCAGTAGTGAAAGTCGATTTATCGTCGGCCTTGAAAGAACGGGGATAACGTCTTATTTCGCGTCTTGTGTCGCTGTTGTTGAAAATTCGATGTTACGATATTTCATGATATTATTAATTAATTAAAAATTAATTACGCGCCGGATTTCTCTTAATTATCATTTCTCCACAGACATTACGATACCAGCTACACCTTTAGTGACTATACGACTATACGACTTAATCAAATGCATTATATAACGAAATATATTGTTAAATATCAAAATAAAAATTAAATATAGGTCATATATACATATATATATATATATATATATATGTATATATATATATATATGTGTGTGTGTGTCAAATAAACGTGATAAAAAAAGAGATCACGTTTTATCATAAAGGAATGCGAATTATTTTCATATTCCGATACGAAAGATTGAAATTACAATTATATATATTCTCGCTTCCCATGTCTATTCTTGCGCGTATAGTCAATATCCTGGGAGAACATATTACATATTATATACATTCGGATCGATTTCCGAATAAATCTAACTTTTCTTCGTAGCTTGTGCTTCGCGCATGATTTAGATATCTCGGGCACGACGATTTCTTTCCGTTGAATTTGTATTCAGGCGATTTAATGCCATACATCGTAATGTATTTCTCCTAGCGATTTTGCGCGAATAATAAAGTCGTAGTTGTGAAATCCATTTTATAACTGAAATGCGCGCAACGTTTTAAGCGTCATAAGCGTTTAAATTATGACTTTTGCGACAAAGGAGAGCTAAATAGCAAACGATATTATCGATAAGATTATATTTTATCGTGCCAATGCGTGCATGTAGCGTTCTCGAGATTTTTTCACGTTATTATTGAAAATTCTAAGGATTCTTGCTCGTAAATAAAATCTTTTTTTTTGCCGAAAGAATCAATGGCGTCTTTTATAGAAAACATATGAATCATAAAGGATAAAAAATGAAAAAAAAAAAAATCTAATTCATTATCATATAGCTTATATTGGAAAGATTTTACATTATAATCTATTTTATACAGATAGTTGTTTTGACATCAGGTTGATATTTTATCTTTATTATGCGAATTAGTATTGTATACACTCTATATGTATATTATATTATATACGACGATATATTAAATTAATATGCGTGAGCTGGAAATGGCGAGCTTATTAATTTTAGATCGCCGTGTCTCTCTAGAATGTGATTTATATTTAAGAATTTACAACCAAATGTAATTTTATGGAAAATTGCGGCTTTCGCGCAGTCTAAACTATGTTATATTAAAAGCAAATATTATATATGCATACAGATCTAAATTCTACATTGTCTTATCAACGATTCGTCGATTCGGGTATAATGTTTATCAAATAAACGAATTGAAATTATAAATATTTTAGGAATATTTAAAAATAAATATTATTTTTTATTATTAAACATATTATTGATATTATTAAATATATTATTGAAATATATTATAAATATATTATTGAGATGAAATATGTGAGAAATAAATAGGATTTTAAATTTTCATGAACATTTTATTTAGCCAAGGAAAAACTTTATCCTAAGAAAACTGATCATGTAATTAAAGCTAATTGCATTAATTAATAATTCTGTGACTTAATTTAACCGAGTTCCATGCTTGTCTTTAATGCAAATCTGATTTAAGTAATCTCTCAGGCATCTTACGTCTCATGCATAAAAATGACGTTGTCGCTTTTGCAGACACAACCGGTGAATCCAGAATTATCGTATAAAATATTTATGGTTATCAAAAAGCCCACATCAATTTCAAAATTAATCAGCTTGCTTTAAAGTAACTTATTTATCTTTTCAAAAGCTACTATGCATTTTTAGCAATATAACGCGCTGCTTTTTAAAATTTTGTAACATTTTTACTTGGCTAAATATTTTCTCTTTTAAACCTACACGCAATTCAAAGATGATAACGCCACGATTCTTCCAGTATCACTATGCGGAACGACTCTTAAAAAGGGCAAACTATTGTCGAACCATTGTCACGTAAAATAATTTTATCGGATCTCTATCCGTATCTGTCAAATACACGCCCATGAAGTTTCTAACGGAACGATTGCGCGATCACAAAGATTTTTCTCCTGCGGCGCCGAATTTATCCGCGAACACGCGGTTAAAATTGATTCGTTCTGTCGATTCTGCTAATAATGGCATATGACAGTTGATAGTTTTGCCTCCATTTTTATCTTTACTTCACGTCACACAAAATACCTAATGAATTTGATTTTAGTTTTAACGATTTGAAAATGCGATACTTTTTTTTTCTTTTTTTTCTTAATTCTGATACATCTCCCTTAATAATTGGACGTTTTGCAATCGACAGTGATTGCGAAATTAATTAATATTATTAATATTCCGCGTTTTAATTCTCGTTTTATTGAATCATATACATTTAATCTGAAAATGACAAAGTATGTTAAGAATGTCATGAATTATTACGAAAATATTACGCGTGCGTTTATCTTTTTCGACCCTTAAATGCTGGGGAGCTTTAGCAGCGCACGATGTATTCCTCCGAACGCTGCGATTTTCGCTTTTTCCTCACGTATGTGCTTTCATTGATTTGGATGCTAGTACAGCCTGCTCCACTCGGTAATCCGCCGCCACTCGATCGTGCGTGCTCATAATAATGGCGATCCTGACATTTACCAGCGATTTTATAACACGCGCACGTTCGCGCGAACGACTGTCGACGGTTTGCCGATTTAAATGGAACAAACGTACGCGCATCTATTTGACGATAATTGTGTATGGATTGACAAGCATGGAGTGCGTTGCTCCAATTAATTCGCCGTGCCGTTTCGACGATCATTTAATTTGATAACGGATTGCGGTGCCTGGCAATTACACGCGAGCCGCACGCATTTTCGTAGACGACAGAGTTGACGGCGCGTCGAAAATGTTATAAAATATGGAAAGCGTAAATTGAAATGGATTAAAAACGCATTCACTGCTGAACCATCAACATTTACTTTTTTTTGTCACTTGTATGATCAACTGTCATGTTTATCTATTTGGTTAATACTCTACAACTGTTAATATTAATTTTTTGTATGTAAAAGAGAAATGAACTGTTTTATTGTATTATTATTTAGAACGAGAACGTATCGAATATCTCATCGTCGATTTTAAAAACAAGGAAGAAATTATAAATCTATGCGCTAGAGAATTGTTAGTGAAAAAAAATTGTGGATTTTTATGCACAAGAGATCCTGGCATGCACAAGAGATAATTTCTTCAGTGGTTTTATAGCGATGCATTATCGTACAACACATACACGTAAAAAACCTATGTAAAAACAAACGTGGCGACAGATAATTCCGTCAGACAGCTGACGACTGGACGACGGCTAGCAAGCGTGTTGAAACCTCATTTTCGGGGAAATTTGCGTGAAAAATGGTGGGTTTACTGACTGACAGGCGCGTATAACCGCGGAAATAATGGAGGTGAAACCGCGGCGTAATTCCGCATGCCGCAAAAATGTTCATAAATATTATGCGACATTACATGCACGCTATCGGAGATCTGATTAACGCGTTTATCGCGTTAACCCTCAAACGGAACATTGGAATAATTTGCAGATACATATTTTACGAAATGAGATGAAAATTTCAAGCTCGCTTTAAACGATCTCTGTAAATTGATGATAAAAAATTCAAGATAGAATTATATTTATAATTCTATTTACACACTTAATTGTTGCACAATACGGAGAAAAGACACATTTGAAGAAATAAAATATACAAAGGAAGTAAATTTTCTCGCAAATCATAGATCGTTTAAAGTGAATTTAATCTCGTGTATCATTTCCTTCTTTTAAATTATAAAGCATTTTATATTTCTCTCGCATGGAATTTCCAACTTATATAGGGCACAGATACTCACTCAACGGTATTTAACGGTAAATTATACATTATCTTCTATGAATGTAGGAGGATCAAGGCGGCAACGTGTCGTGTAATGGAGACACGGAGCTCGGTACTTATTAATACGACTCCGATACATACCCGTGTCCGCGTACGTGGATATTGGCCGCGCCTCGGCGAACCCTTAATGACATTTCTCGAGTTGCTCGCGGCAATTCGCTCGGTTGATCGTGACGCTGTGTCACGAAGGATGTACGACACACCTTAATAGATGTAGGCTTAATACGTCTCTAGCGGCGCAATCGTCTCATCCCAGCGTTATACGCATCTCCGTGTATTGATGTTGCTTACACGCACACATACACACATATATTCCGTTCGTCAAATGCAAATTCTATGCGTCTGTTTGTTACACGCTTTCCGGATAGTTATCTGCGACACGTTACAACGTAAGCGCACCAAATTATTGCTACTACTTGTCGACGCTATATGCATAGGGTGAACAAAATATGCTTACAGGAATAAAACAACAAAATTATGATTTTATAAAAGGATTATTTATAATTTCAAGCTTATAAAAAAATAGCGCAGCGACGATTAAATATTCTTTGTTCCACGTTAGCGAAGAGAATTTAATTCCAAGCTGACGAAACGGTTAATCAAGCGCGGGAGCTAATTCGCCCTAGACGGTTTAGTCGGAAACGATACGGCAGTTCGCCGAGAGAGAGGAAGGGGGAATTAATAGATATCGGTTTAACACATCCTAGACGTGGGGCGAAACCGGACTTGATTATCCCTATGCGATGTTCGTGTGTATAGGTACGTGCACATTGGGCGCGCATACACTCGGAAATCGGAAGTACCGTACCTATATACATGCGTGCGATATACGGACCCAGCGAAATCGTGAGACGGAGTTAAATCCTTGTTAAGCCGAGATTAACGGGACACCAGGTAACATCGAGGGGGGTTAGGTTGAAGTCCTGAGGGACTTCAAAATTCTCTCTGTATCGCTCTCCCTCTTTTTCTCACCCCTTGTACATTAATCTCGCCCTTTCTCTGTGTCTATCTCTGTTCTGCACAAGGCTGATTATAAGGCCAGTAATTAACAGGCGAACCGTAGAACGAGAGTTCCCTTGTCCCATCCTTCCTCCCTTTCCCTCGCCTCCTCTTTTCTCTGCCATGTTTTTGTTATTTTATTTTCTTCCTTCCGTTCGATGTGACGCAATGTGGACGACATTGTCGTCCCTCTCGTTCCTTTTGTTATCGCGTTCTTCGAAATGCATCTCCCTGCTCAACTATATTTTACGCGGAAAGAATTGTCATACAGCTAATGATTTAATCATGTATATTAAATATTTTTTTTGAAGAAAGAAGTTTTTCTGACAACATTATTAATAAGATAATTAATAAGCTATTTTTTTTTCTGGTGTACGTTCTACATTTATTCCGTAAAAAATATCAATGTACATTTTCTTTGGATTTTGTACGTATTGATAAACAACGAGCCGACAAAGGGAACGATTATTCGCCTCCCACGAGGCTCCTTAATGGCCGTGATCCGTGCTGCTGATTTCCAAATGCGAAACAGTCGCAACGTTTGCGTCTGTAATTCTCGTTTGCGTGTTACGCCATCGCGCCGGATACGACGACGAATGCGTCTATCCGATCTTCTTCGAGGATTTTACGAGCGCGCGTAAAGACATCTACGTGCGTGCGATCGGCGTCATGGGCGACTCCTCGTAAACCACCCACGCGCCGACGATGATCCGACCGATGGAGTCGTTCGGAGGTACCCGAGGTCGTGTAACCGGCGTGTAAATTATCGTTTATCGATCCTCCCCGGCAAATTACCCGGTAAGCCGCTTAAGTGTGTTCGTAGCTCAGGTAAGACGCGGCGAGCTCTCGTCGGCGAGGCGGTTGCCTCAAGGACGCACGCGAGCCGCTTTGAAACCTTTAACGGTGTCATCGATACGTATGTATGCGTATCGCCAGAGTGGTTCTGCGACAATCGAGGAAAGTGTGATCGAGCCATTTCCAAGTCTCTTAACTCCGAGGAGAATTCAATTGATGTAGCTATAATTATTTTTGTGTTGAATCTCAATGATATTGTCACGCTCTCATACATAATTTCACGCTGCTTCTTAATGTGATAAAAAAATAATTTGTTTTACGGATTAATAATTTTTTATTTATACGATGTCATTCTCTGAAGTGGTCAACAATAGATAACAACAATAGATATATAACTAGAAAAAATATTATAGAATTATACAAGTCATACATAATTCGTTTATTCTCAGAGCCACGTACTCGTTTTCAGAACAGAAATATTTATGATCTAATAATCTGTGGGCGCGAAGGAATATACAGTTAATGACTTCATTCGTTTGCTATTTATTCTAAATTGATAACCGGATTATTGAGGCACTGCGTCTATGACTGGCATATAACGAGGCGATCTACGTCATCGCGTTATCGCGCGATAGGGCTGCAACATGCTCCATGTCATGCGTGAGGAATCTAGATAATAATAGTTCTAACAGCTGCGGATAATTCGATGCATTCAATCGTAGGCGAAGGAAGTGGCTCTTTAAAAAACAAAAAAAAAAACATATGTATAATCGAGGACAGTTATCGGACGTTGACTCGGTATTAGTGTTACTCTTAGACATTGGGCCTATTATATGAGAAATGATAGGGCTGCGAGATATGACATAACGTTTGAGAACATCAGATCATAAATTAATAGTAAGTGACCGGCATAACCGTAAATCATGATTTTAAATATAAGTTAAGATAGTTAACACATCATACTTTTGGACAAGTATAGCCGCTGGAATTTTTTTCAAAGAGATGTAATCTTTTTTTAGCATAATTTTTGCCGAAAATAATTAACTGCGATACAATATTAATCTTACATTTATATGATATGTAATGTATAAAGATTCCTTGAAAAGTATATATTACGTGATGTAGGTTGCACGTGACAGATGTTAGCAGTGAACTGCCATTTAAATGCAGTTCTTAGAAGCAGCGTTGGCATTTAGTGTCGCGGACAGTACAGCAGTATATTCTTGCCGTAGATATAGATCACACCGGCGATCGCGTAAGAAGCTAGGTTCTATTTTGTCCGCTCGTCTAAGAGAGCGACGTAACTCGGTCGTCAATTAGTAACAGATCCAGTTGCTTTAAAGTGGCGGTACGTTTCATCGGTATTTACGAGGTCCAGTAGTCGCTGTTAATTGTGACATGGTCAATGATCCCATTGCGCAATGATTGCGCAATGTTTCTCGAACCAACATTCGGATTTGGGAGTCGCATTCTTGCGACTCGAAGCGCCGAATAGTTGGAGAGAGTCGAACCGGCAACGAGTTTCCGGATAGTCGGAATATCTCTTATTTTACGATTGATCTCGCTGCGACGGAATTTGAATTTCCGAAAAATTTCCATTCCCTTACAATTGTTCCGATCACGATTCGCGGAGCAATTTTCTTCGCGACGATATCGTCTGCCCGGGGATCACGCAATCTTGTCGCGAGTATGCGATATTCACTGAATATTGAATTTTGTCAGTTTGCGATCTTTTTGAACTTTACGCGCCGCTTAGCATTACCAAGTGATATCCGCTTGTAAGTGATTTTGAAGTATTTTTGCACGATAAAAAGCAGGAAAGGGACGAAGTTGGAATTTTCGGAAAAATTTCCGCATTTACAATTTCCTCTCTTCCTTTCACATCGTAGAGAGAAATTGGAAATCGATTAAACTACGATTACTTGATGCTTAGGTCAAGACAGGTTCATCGGTGGTATCTCGGGCAATTTTCAGACGATCGGCGTTCTCTTCAACTACCGTAAGTGATAACATTGTTACGCGAAGTAATAAAAAAAAATCGCGGCGTCTTTCCCTACAAAGAAAGAAAAAGACAGACAAAAAGAGAGAGAGAGAGAGAAAGGCTTTCCCGAAGGTGATGGTTGGCCACATGCCAGAGTCGGCTATTTCTTCTCTAGCTGACCAACGACACACTGACCCTGGACACATAGCCGAGTCCTAGTTTCTGGACTTCCTCCGACGGTTGCACGATGAATGGAACCCGGGTCCGTTCTCGTCGAACTGTTTTCCACTCCCGTGTCGTTTCTACTACGTAGTAACAGGCCCGAACCTGCAGCCCTATATATCATTTTCCCCATCGATCTTTGCGTACATCGAGTAACGTCCAGTTGGATACTGAATTGTGTCCCGATTTCTAGCGATCGTTGGATCATTGCATCCGACTTTTGCGAGAAAATAATTGTATCAATAATTAATCCACAAGATATAGCTTGGACATTTCTTGAATTATTTAAACTACGATTATATTGCGAGAATGTTTGTTATCTTAATATTTTAGTAGCTTTAGTTTAGAGCCAATAGGTTTATTAAAAGAAGCACTAAATTAAAAAGTTATTAAAAAATTTATATTAAAAAAAGTATTAAATTTTAAAGTTTATATATTTTTCACGCAAAAAAGAATGAGAGAATGGCTGCATTTTCGCATTTCAGATACGGATAATAAATTGCTTCTATCTCGTAACAAATTTATTAATACATTCTCGCAGAGTTTAAATATATGGTTATTCTTGAATCACGTTCGATGCCATCGCTATTCGCGGGTTGTCCCAATTCATCGAATTCGCGGTACTTGCGTTAAAATAGCTGCCCCATTGTGTACTCATTGCTCAAACTACGTTTCCACGCTCTCATTGTATCCGCATGCAGCGTGAATCCGAACGGACGAGTAGCTTCGGAATGCACCGTCGGGCTTTATTAACGTCTCGATCGGATTTGCATCTATTTTCGCGCCATGTTGTTGCAGCCGCGCAAACAATCGGGTCGAACGAAGACCCAATTTTTCGATCCGTATGTATATTTTTTCGACGCCAAGAGACGTGTTTCGCGCTGGGTCGAGAGGATAAACGTCTTTTATTTTCGAACCGCGAACTCCTCCCGGCTTTTTATTCCGAGCTGTTGCATTATCCGCCAAGTTGAGTCGATGCCAGACACTTTGCCTCGCTCCAATACGAAGTACATCTTGCTCTCGCGGACACCATCTAAGAAAAAAAAGAAAAACATTCCCCGCGTTCGGAATGATGCCAGTTGGTAGTTTTCTCGTAGACAAATTGTGCCTCTAAGGTTACTTCTTTGTATGATTAAACACGCGCGATTTCAAACATGTGTATTATGTCAAATAATATTCGCACAAGATATTTTTATTTTTAAATGCATTTAAATACAGCAACATTAATAATTTCTCACACATGTATCTCCAACGTGACGTATAAATTTTTATTGTTAAACTCTTATTGTTTAAATAATGACATTTGTCTGTACTTTAAAGCTTGCAGAAATTCAAGACGTCTCGTTGTTTCGTTTTGCGCATTAAAAATAATATCGAATTTTAAAAATAATATCGAAAAAATAAATTATATTGAATTGGATTTAATTATTTGAGATATCTCTTTATAGATATTACGGGGTACGTGGAAAACGACGTTACATTCGGAAGTCACATCCGACTCGTTGGCGGATACGAGCCTGGGATAGAGATTCGGTATTTTCCGCCCGAGGTGAAACGGAAGGGAGGGGTGCTTTTTGTATGCAGCAGCTCTCGGAGCTGCTGCGGCAGCCGTCGATCTGAGATCGAATCCGGAGAGCAGTCCTCGCGCAAAAGGTCGCGGACGTGCGAGAATGCACGACGCGTTACCGGAAATGCGCGCACATCCGGTCGGCCAACATTCTCGGTCGAGAACCTCTTCCTTCTGCTTCTTCTCCTCGGGTCATCATCGTTGCTCTTACTTACGTTGTTTCGCGAATCATTCCCCTAAACATCGTCGCGATACACATTCCTCCAGTAACATTCCAGAAATTCCAACGTCCCGGTAATTCCGCGTCGTTACACGAATCGAGAACGACTGAACGATAATAATCCCGAGCGAACGGCTATTTTTTTACATAAGTCGTCGCACTGAATACATTGCGAACAAATAATCAAATATGAGAGATCTCGAAATATGCGAAATAGAAAAAAAAAAAAAAAAAAACAGTACATAATAGCTAGGTAGAGCGACATGTTTATTAATTATGCACGGATAAAGTGTTTCGGTCGGAAAAGATAGGCTATATTTGTCTTCAAAAAAAAAAAAAAAATAGCAGAATAACTGTAAGCGAGCAGTAACAAAAAATTAATAACTTTCGTAACTCTCGTAATTTTTATCTCGTAATCGATCTTCGAAGTTTGCGTTGATTTCTCCAGGTCTTCGGTTTCACGGGGAAAATCCTCCCTCGCACAATCGCGAAGAAGACGAGAGATAACGCGTAGATAATCTTTGCACCATCCTAAAAGGACATCTCCAGTACACCTCCGGTGCACCAGCGCGAGATGAAACTTCCGCTGAAAATACGGTACTTCGACGTTTACTTCGAATTGAGTTCGGAAGAGTATCCCTCATCTGGTTCGCTCTTCGCGTTTTTTTTTTTTTTTGTTTTTTTTTGTTTGTTTTGCCACCACGAGCGAAGTTGTTCCGGTTTCGCAAAAAAGTTCCGGAACGACGACGACAGGGACACGCAGAGGTCGAGAATGTTGCTGGTCGCTGCCCGGATCGATTCTATCCCGGTCGCTTCGAGAGGACAGGATTCAACCCACTTAAGGTCTTCGTTCAAAATGATCCTACCCGACGTCTTTCTGTGGCGGAGGAAAAATAAGAATGGCTGAATGGACAGGTGGTCGAGTTCTAGACTGTTATCTATTATCGGCGAAGAGCAAGATAAATAGGGCGGACGATAACTCGCGGTTTAACGGAGAAAAGGCGATACGAGAAATCAATGGAAGTTGCTTTGTATGTATTGGTATTGTAGTTTCTCTCGTGAATTTCCATACGCACGTACACTAACATTGCCCTGAGGTTATCAACTAACTTTCCGATCTTTTTTCTTCTGTCTCATTGAATACTCGCGGAAGTAATCGAAGATCGTCCGAAAGATTGTAATAGATTTGACCACATGGAAACAATTAAATTATCTATTCGCGATAAGACAACAGATTGACGCGCCTGTTTTTTTTCAAAAACTATTCACAACATAAGCTATTAGTAGCAATAAATATTAATATTTTTTAGCGAAAATTTCACAAAAGGTAGTTCAATCTATTTGATGTTAACGTGATTTGAAAAAAAAAAAAAAAAAAAAAAACCAATTATTTATCAGAAAAAAAATCGTTAAAAATAACTTTTTTTCCAGCTATTATACTGGTTCCTCTTTTAATCAAACAAGATATTTTTTCAAACACATATATCAAATAATTGCCACAAGGATGAGGACAAACACTCTTTTATCCCGTTGTCCATGTCTGCGAAAACGAACACTGCTTCGAATCCATATATAATAGACGCACGCAAGGGGATAAAACACGGGCGCGATAAATATGAATGAGGCGGGGAATACGAGAGTAAATGAGGATCCCTAGAAGAGCGAAAAGCTAAGGGGGAAAAGAAGAGGGAAAGGAATATTGGCCCGGACAAAACCGTAGGTAGGTATTGCGTCGAGCCGCGCGCTCTCATCCGGTGAGGATGCAAACGCTTCCGCTGCACCGCATCGCGCACGAGCTGCCGGTATATTTTTCAGCCGACGGCCGGAGGCCGGCATAAATTGCTGAAGAGCGATGGGCCAATTCTCCGCCGGAAGATTGACCGGGCCCCCGTCGACTCCTATCCGTCTCTCTATTCTCCCTTTCGTCCGCGTGGCGGCCCGTCTCTCCCCCTGTTTCTCTCCCCGACGCGTCATTATGCATGCGAAAACACTCGCACAACGAACGACGATAACATTTTCGAGCCGCTCTCGCAGATTGACTAGAATTCTCGTTTAATTTATCGCGCGTTGTCGCGCCTGGCGATAAATGACGCGGCCAACGTAATTGAACAGTTCGCTGCGCTAGAAGGACTCGGAGTCCGAAAATGTAGTATTCGCGCGAGAACTTTTTATCAAAAGTGTCGATTATAAATGTAATCGTACGTTTTGGATCGAATCATTTTTTTTTTTTTTTTTATGGAAGAATATACAATAGATTATATATATAATCACAGTTAATTAATTTTAATCTGCAAGAGCAGAAATAAAGTTTTTCACGAATAAATTTCTAGAAGCAATTTTCTGTTTAGCGAATATTTCTGTACATATTGCACGAAATAATACTATTACGATAATACAATTGCGATAAATATTGAACCAAACTCGAATAGGTGCACTTGAATAAATTTTTCAGCAAAGCTTTTCGACGAAGCTTTCACCGAGAAGTCTCTGTGATTTTTCGCGGCGTTAAATTAATCGCAATATGGTTATTTGTGTTTTAATTATTATTACAACGCCAGCATGAGAATGCAACGTGCATACAACAATCGAAAGCGATATTTGCAGATGGAATAACAAGCCGTATTGTAAATATATTTTCTCTCTCTCTCACACACACACATACACAATGTCAATCTCTCCTTCTCTATTCCCCAAAGATTCTCAAGTCATAATTAACGAAATTAATTTACGGCAAACAGAGCGGTCAGTAGTCTAGTTTTATTAATGTCACCGCGAATTTCGTTCTGCTGACCGCATAGCCGTGCATAGGACATTTGGAGATTTAATTGGCAAAGGGATAGCTATCAGTTACAGCGGTCACATTTGCAGAATAATCCGCGCGTCTTGTTTCAAAATTGTTACCAAAAGCAAATCAATTTAGTTTTCATAATTAAATTTTATTCTGAGCAAAGATAATAAGAAAAATTTTTTAATTTTATTTATACGATATCAATGATTATCAAATATAAAATAAGCATATTAACGTCACGCTCAAATATCTAACAATAAGATAATCAATTTGAAGAAACATTTGAAAAATAAGATAGGTACGTTATTAAAACTTATCTATCTTCGTAATCGCGGATTGATAGAAGCTCTCGAGGAGGGGCATGAGCGTGCGAAATGTTAAAACACATCAGGTCGTCTCGTGCGAGAGATCGTCGGCAGACGAATTACTCCCTCGCGCGAGAAAAGATTGCTCGAGAAAGGAATAATAATCATTGGCCACGCGAGAGTATAATCGATCGCCCGGAGGTGGAACTCGGGGCGGCCAAGTGGTTCTCTCTCGGATGAAGCGATAAAAACGACCAGGCGCTCAAGATGAGGAGGCGGACAAGAGGAGGGAGCGTTAGCGAGATCCCCAAGACCTTAAAACCTAAAAGACTCCCTCCCCCCTCCCCTCCCCTTTTACCGCGAGGTCCAAGGTGGACGACGATATACACTCTTTCTCTCGCCTTTCTCGTACGAAGCGGCTGTTACGAAAAAGGTCGATAAATTACGTCCTCGCGCTGATTTCGTCGCGGCGCGGCGCGAATTCACGCCGAGCGGAGACGATCGGGACGCGAGATAAATAATCGGCGCTCCTCGTGAGAACGCGTTCTCATTATTTTCTTCCAGTACCGGTCCACCTCGGCTGTGTATTGTACGGGCGCTTGCGAGAGGCACGGCGTGACGAAATTTGAAACCTTGCTGGAAAGAGGCCCGCCGCAGAGAAGGCGATCGCACCGCGCCAAATATGTATGTCCTCGAGATGAATTCGGCCGTATGTGGCGAACGTACCGGCCGACCGGCCGAGGTCGAGGTCCCCTTCCGGTCAGAGACGCAAAAGCAAATCTTTTCTTCTCCTCTCTTTCGGCCTTCAAACCGACTGACGGAGATCCCTGTTTGTTGGACGCGCGCTTTATCTTGCGCCCGTATTTGCTCTGTCATTTTCTGCGAGTAAGTGCGTAAAGGTAATTCAGAATTGAGAGAATTCGGCTTTAAATTTTTATTTTTTTAAATTCATACGCCATCGAATTGCCTTTACAAACGTATATTTTTTTAAATAAAAATCACTTGAGCTTTTATAACTTCAAAAATTGCTACAGTGTAAAGTGTACTCTAATTATATAAGGTTGACGTTACAAGCTTGACGTATTTACTTTTCCAATATGTCTTTGTAACACAAACACGATATTTCAATGACATTTACTCTATTGTCGGGACGCGTCGTTGGCGTTTGAAGTGCGAGAAACATCGTTTCAAGATGATGAGACTCTACGAGACTCGCAGGATGCGTTTGATATATTCGGGACGTCCGACAATCTAACCACCACCAAGGGAGATCGTGTATTAGCCCTCGGTTACGCGTGGATATCGATGTGTCGTCGGCTACGAATCGATATTCCTCCTGCGTGTATATATGCGCTCGCAATTGAGCTCGGATATGTGAACGGGAATCAGGAAGTGAAACTGACATATCGAGATCCTCGCTGCGCCTGCGGGCGCGTATTAGCAAATGCGCTGACGTGTGTAAAGTCATTTTCGTAGGGACGCATATTCACTCGCGTCGCTATTCAACATCACGAGACATTACTCGATATTCGCGAGAAAGCATCGCGAACCAAAGTTGACAGATTTGCTTTTACACTTTTAATATTAGGAATATTAATAGAATACTTTTTAATCACAAATATATATTTTTTATTATCAACTAATCTCGCTAGATAAATTTATTATCAGTTCTTTATATATCCTTGATTCTTTATCTCTAAAAAAGTAGAAATAATCAGCAAAGAAGCCGAGTTAAAGATTAACGTGAACGAAACCGGCCGGTAAACGGGCTATAGAATTTCAGCGCGGAACACGAGACGAAATGACATTACTTTTTCACCTCCTCTCGTAATGACTGTTACGATAATTCTTTTCGCGACCGGACACATACATTCCGGAACCTCGTCCCAACAGCAGCGTATACGAAAACTGATGGGATGTCGTCAACAGGACACAGCGCGACGGCTGCAAAAAGTGTGTTGTTGTCGATGGCAGTCGAATACGGGACGCAACCTCCCCTTTAATTTGTATGCAAAACGGTCCATTGAGCATATTGTTATTTTAATTGGCCGGGTCGACAAAACCACGCCCGGGACAACGGCTATTCGATTATACGCGCGTCCTCTCGCAATTTGGCGAGAGGGACGATCGGGTCAGCGCGCGCGGAAGGCGAGAAAGATTTATTCAACGCGTCTCTCGTCCTCGTCGCGTCATGCGTTGCAGTTTTATTGCGCAAAGTAATTTCTTTTCTTTCTCCTACCCCTCCTTTGCTCTCTTTGTCTCTCCAGCTCGTCGTTCTGCGCCTTTCCACTGCTCGCTATCGTCCGATCGATACACGCCCGACGCATCGGTCGGCGATCGCGCACGCGTGCGAAAACGCGTGTAGGCGATATTCGGCGCGTTTGATCTCGCCACAGCGCTCTTGGCGCAATGAATTATTGTAATTTATGATAATTAGCGCCGCTCGATCATCACATATCTGAATTTCTCGAGGTCTTAATAGCGACATCGCTACTCGTCTTTATTGACGCGATCGACGATGTTTATGCGAAAAAGATCTGTTATCTTTCCCGTAGATAACAGATATCCATTACGACTTGCATAAATTTATCTGTAATATAATGACGATTTATTTTGAGACATTTATTCATTTATTCATTTAACGGGAAGAAATCCCTTTGATATATAAAAAGTATAATATACATAAGTGTGAAAAAGAAAAAGAAAAACACAAACAAAAACAAAAACACGTGTATATGTTATTTTAATTTTTAATAGATATTGCATGATGGACGACGATGGCTTTGTAAAATCTATTTTAATAAAAACATTCACATACAGCAACGAAATATCGTAATGTTCGATAGTAAGCTGATTCCAGTTTCTCCCGCTTCGTGAATCCTCACGTAGACATCGGCGAGAGACATTTCCTCCGCGATGCGACGTGACGCGAGGTGTCGCGGTCGGATAGACTTCTCGCTCTTCGCGTTTCGACGTGGCGCAATTTATGACTTTCGCAGCAGATGACAAGGGAACAAAAAACCGGAACCGGAAGAATATAGAGATATATCGACGAGGGCGATGGCCTAAGAGCGCGACGCCAATCGCAAAATGCAGTCGCGTCTCGATCGAGAAAAACTTGGAAACGTTTTCGCTCTGTCACGCGAAGGACATGCACGTATTTACGCGAATACGGCGATTGACTATCTCCGGGGGGAAGGGCTAGAGACAATGTGAATCGAGCGATACGAGAGCGAGACACGTGTGTTTCGGTCCACCGACTTATTTGACAAAGCTATTCAAAGCGATCGTTGTGTGTGTGTCTTTCTCTCTCTCTCTCTCTCTCTCTCTCTCTCTCTCTCTCTTTTTCTTGTTTCGTCCCATTTTCGTTTTGTCCCTTCGCGCGATACCTCGCTCCAATCTCGATGGAGGAATGGAATGAACTGTTGTTAGAGATTGATTTCGGCCTTTTTGTCCGAGATTTCGCGCTGGAAATCTCGTAGTTACCATTCTCGAATAGTATCGTGAAAGTAGAATATCTGCAAATTGGATATGTGTGTAATTCTGTTGCGCTCGGACTGCAACTCTTTTTTTTTTTTTTCTTTTTTTACAACAACGCAGTCACGGTTGAATATTTTATAAAATTTTACAATGTAAATTTTGTAAATCTGTCAAAGTGAATTTATAGACTCGAGTCTTGCTCTTAAATATTAAACAATAAATTTAATAAATCGCTCACGAAATACACATTTAATTATCATTTAACTGTAAATGGTTATATTTCATATATATGTGCATTTTTAGATTGTTCTCCCTTTGTTCTCCCGTGTGTATATATATAATATTAAAATTAATTGAAAACGCTCTCCTATAAATGCGCACACGCATCGAAATCATTAATTATCGCGCTAACGCAACCGCGCTTCCGTCGCTAAAAATACACCTTATACACCGGGGCGAGAGCGTATAATACGCGGTTATTAATACGCGTCATGGGGCGCGTACGAATCGCTCGCGTACAAATGGACCGATCCGGCGAAAATAATCGAACGGCCGAAAGATTAATCGATCGACGTCGTTGCGACCTTATAATATCGGCGTTTCGTGAACGCCGATATTAACCCTCGCATTCGCGCGCGCGCGCGCGTGCGAAACTAACTCCTCTCCTCTCTCGCCCTAAGATGACGACGAGTATCCGCGAGAAATGAGCGGGATAAGTTACGGAGTTACTGCTCTGGAGGAGAACGACCGCGGCGCTGTAAGATGATTTCCCAAGTGGTTCTCGTCCTCCCTCTCTTTCTCACTTCCTCCCCCCCCCCTCTCTCCCCGCGTCTCTCCTGTATCCTTCATCTCTGCCATTTGCCGCCCCCGCCTATAGTTGCTGCTTTCTCTAATCGTCGATTCTCTACGAGAGGGGTCGATTGCACGGAGGTATATCCCGTAGGCGATGCTTCTGTTACAAGGATATAAACATGTTGCGTTAATGAGCATGCCGTGAACCGTGTCTGGAGCCGTGTTCGTCCTGACGTGTTTAAAACTGTTCGGGGAGACTGTCGCTGGCTGTTAACAAGACGCTTGATTTTCGATTTGTTCTGCAGAATCTTTATTCGCAGATCTTCCTCGATAAAATTCGTTTTTATTTTAATTACAGCATAAAACATTAATAAATTAATAAATGATTTGCCATTCGGAAATTTTGTTGTCTCTTCCACGATGTTTCTATCTTGAAACGTATAAACTTTTATTTTTTTATTATTATTTTTTTTTAATTACGCAAATCTAGATGTCGATAATTGAAATATCTATTAATTATAAAATTCAAACGAAATGACAATCATCCAGGATGATCCTGCCATTTCGAGGGAAAAAAATGCGATTTTAGCTGCGCAAAAATTTGTCGATCAGTTCTTATAAAACGCATTAGAAGATTATTCGCCGCGATGAATCCGCGAAAATTCCGGTAATTCGATAATCGAGTTCCTCCCGATCGTCGCGTAGACGGAAACTCATCGCCGTGGAAGAGATGAGAGTGGCGAGATAGCGGGACAACGGAAGAAGCTCCTGTGGAAAAATCGCCGGAGCTGTTTCCCTTCTCTCCCGTACAAGCTTCCATCTACTGAATTAGATCGCATAATTTTATCGATCGCTTGCCGCTTGAAATTTATTGCGCGAGCTACGGCCGCAAAAATAAATTGGAAAATACATTCGTCGTCGAATTAAACGCGCATCGCAATTCTCTCTCTCTCTCTCTCTCTCTTTCACCGCTTTATCTTTACACGGGACGCTTTTACATGTAACTGGCTCTCGAGAGGAGAGACGTGCTCGCGCTCGCCGTCAGCGGATGGTGCAATTTTTCGCCCAACATTCGTTATACGGTCACGTAAACGCTTTCTCGTAAACGTCGCATCCGTAACGTAGCCCGGGTATTATCTCGATTCGCTGGGAGAGAAGCGAGGAGCTTTTAGGAGAGATAACCGGTCGGATGTGCCTTTCTTCCGCGCCATAAGTTGGCCATCTCGCAATCTGCTTTTATTGGCTTCATATACGGCTTTGCTCGCGAAACGATCCTATCGTCAAAGTCACCCCTGGAACGCTTCAAGGGAAATGTACACAGATTTGTGATGCCTCGCGCGTGATTATTCGCAGACGCGTGTGTGCACATGTGTCTCGTGTAAACAATCCTTTACGCTAAACGAAATACATCGAATGCGTCGCAGGCTGACGTTTCTCGTTAGTAGACGAGCTCGTTATCCCGTCGCATTACGTAACTACGCGACGCGAGGTTACTATCTGTTAATTATTCGTTTTTTCCTCTCCACGCGCAATGTTTATTCGGTCTCGAGCAACCCTCTATTTTGGCGAGACCCAAAATTCCCGTTTCTACCGGTCGGCCAAAATTGAAGTAATTATTTCTCATTTATTTACCATACGTTTTGGTGAATTTTCTTTTTTTCTTTTTTTTTTTTTTTTGTAATATTTCTCTCCTGTTTTTTTAACGCGGGCGCGACATTTTCACGTTCTAATACGCGTTCAAAAATAACGAAATCCCTATTCCGGTGATTAGAAATATTTTTCAGTTTTCGTTACAACGGAAATCGTTCGCGTTTCACGATGGAAATGCATTTTTTTTTTTTTTTTTTTTCGTCGTTTTTCATTGTCGACGATTCTGGTCGGAACAAAGTTGAAGCACACTCTCTCGCTATCCGCAGGGGGAAGGAGGGGGGGGAGGCAGCATCAATACAACTGTAGTGGTTTCGCAACACACGGGACCTGCTTATCGAGCGATTCGTCGAATGATATGCGCCGATATTAAAGCGCCACGAGCATTCGTAACTCGTCGTCGTGTTACGTTTACGCGCAAACACCCCTCGAAATGCACTTCTGAGAGAGAAATGACGATTCTCCTGCGAGTTTTCCGCGAGTTGGCCGCGTGATCTGGCGCGCAGTTAAGAAACTGCGCCGATAAAAAGTTTCTTGGCGAAAGTGCGGTGCGGCGGAAGCGCACGTTATTCCCTGAGGTAAAATGTATGGAACCACGAAGAGAGCGAAAGAAAGAGAGAGATAGAGAGAGAGAGAGAGACCGAGATAGAGAAAGGAGGTCCGGCGCGAACGAGCGGACATTGTCCTTTTTCCTTCTGTTTTCCCGCAGATGCTCACTTTTCTTCGTCATTCTCTCCTTCCTTCTCTTCCTCGTTTCTCCCTATCTTTGCCACCTTCTCGCACTACCTACCTTCCGGTGATAATTGCCGCCTCCGTCAAATTTATTTCGAGAAATCTTCGCGCCATTCTCGCCATGGTTCCTCGTGATTCCTCCCCATAAAGCGCCGATGCTCCTTTTAGTTGGAATGAGTTATCGAGCAAATTATTCTCTGACGAATAATACAAAAGAAAAGATATGTTAAAATATGAATTATATTTTAGTAATGATGTACATTATTTATTAGGATTGTAATTATATAAAACTAATTAATTCGTTCGATTGTAATCAACGCGGCAAAATGTATTGAAAAACAAGATAGAATGTATTATAAAATTATTCAAGAGTTCGATCAAATTTCAAGGAATTTTAGAAAAATAGAAAGAGAGAATGGAGTTTTAAATCGTGAATTTGAAATCGCATGTATTTCTCATGCAGAATTAGACGAATCGTTTTGATATTCGCGTTCGATACGATCAATGAGTCTCGTCTAACAAGAATTCTACGAACGTATAAAGGGACGAGGGAGACTTAGCTTATCATTCTTCGCGACCACGTGGATATCGATTCTCGGATACATCGTCTTTACAGTCTGGATATACATAACGTGGATATACATGCGCAAGCAGGAAGGAATAAGATGTGTACGTCATTGCTATCCGAACGCTTCGTAATCCGATTTCGATGAAACATGTCTGCTTGGCACCGTCTGCTATGTGGGATTCTTTATGTTTCCTGTCTAGCAATATAGATACATCCGAAACACCGCGATAAACTCAATGTCTGCGCGACGTGTGTCCTTTTTCGGATGATTTTACATGTGAAAATATTTTTTATTAGATTAGTTTAGTTCAAATTCATTAATAACAGCGATAGCCTCAGAGTAAAAACTATTAAGTGGGAATATTAGAATTAAAATTAATTTAATAAATTACTCTTAAAATTTGACTGCAACAAATATTGTGCATGTCAAGTTTCAAAATTTCAATTTAATTTTTATATTTTATATCCATGTTGAAGAGAGAACAAACGGACCACAACGTATATTTTTAACGCACTTTTGTTAATAAAAATTTAACTATAATAAATTTGCACACCAATGCTTCGGCTCTTACCTGCATTCCCACTTAATTATTTTAGTTTAGCGCCATATATAATCGATAATTGTCATATAATTATATCAAACGAATTACATTCAAAAGAAAATATTATATCCGTTTATATATCTTTTAAATATTTTTGAGCAAAAGATATATAGAGAGGCTACTAATTAAAAAACATTTATATCAAGTTGACAATTATTATCATGTTGTGTATATCTAACTTGTTGACGGCATCAATTGCGCACGACGCCGAGAGCTTTTTTGTGAAATGTTTTTATATACGCGCAAAACCGTATTTTCGAACGCGAACACGTCGCCGTATTTGCGTTCGTTTGCCAGCCGCGTCCTCGAAACATTTATTTCCGCGTTGCTGGCCGATTCGTTATCGATCGCCGCGAGTCATAAAAATGCCACCGAGTACGCGCAGTAGTAGACATGGAATCCCGTTTTTGAACGCGGCCGTCGCAAATCCGTCGTCGGCATAATGCATCCTCGACCGGAGCCGTCGCGCGTCGGTCGTCGAACTCAAAAGGCCTGGCTTGGACGGCGGCCGAGTGAGGATCCTGGTTAACGGTGCAGCTCGCGAACATCGCGATTTCCCCACGAGTTTCGCTATCAGATCGCAATTACGAGAGATGCATTGTAAACGAGTCGCGGATGTACGAGAATGTAGTACAAAATTAACGACTGTATTTCAAAACGTTTGAGAGTGTGTAAGAAAAAGGAATGCTATGTGAATCAACACTATAATTCATGATAATTAATTAAAAGAGCAAGTTATTTTAAATAGTAACGATTTTAATTAGGAATTATATTTTATTTAAAAATAATACATTTTTTACATATTTTTTCTTTTTTTATTCTAATAAATGCATATGTAATATGCAATTTTTAAGAAAATACGCTCTTTAAATGCTTCTTAAAGAAAAATATTTTCAAGAATCTTTCGTTTCGTCAACGGTCTCGATACATCGCCATTCGCTCGATGCACCGTTTTTTCGCATCGCGATGGTTCACGTAACTCGCGGGGCTGCGACTTGACGGAGGACCAGCCATATACCTGTAACCGCTGCAGGAATCACCCGAAGAATCGCGATATGCATTATCGGGAGAACGTTACGACTGTCACTCTTACTTTGCGGCTTTGGCGTTGTCGGTTACGAGACGGTTGTGCACTTTCAACGGGGGGGCTCCCCCCTCGCGATTCGTGCATTTTATTCTCCGGCGCGAGGGCGAGGTGACGGTGACACCTCACGCTATTTCGTAACGTCAAAAAGTGCATCGCACCTCGGCGAAGCTCCCGGATTTCTTCTTGCGTTAACACGACCGGCTGATAATATCGAATGACGACTCGTCTGAATCGTTTGAAGTGCTGAAGTGCGCCAGTCAACGTTTTAAATCTTCACGATTTCGAACTTTATTAGAATGACGTTTCGCCAGGCTTTGCATCTCACTGATGATAATTCGCTGCGTTCTAGAAAATTTCCGCGTTTGCTAAGCAGTCGAATGATCTGAACGAGAAACGACGCATTAAAGTTTCATACGCGAACGAGTGATTGAGATTGAGGAAATAACTTTTATATAAACACAATTGGAAAATTTATGTTTTCTTGTTAAAATATATGTCGATTGAAATTTTTGTGTTAAATATTTAACACATTTATGCGTTAATTTAACATATCGCTGCTGTGTCAATTAAACTCAAATGTCAAATTATTGAAATAACCGAGAAAAAGTGCAAAAATAACATAATATGCACATATTTTTAATTTTACACAATAGATATGTTTCGTATTATTATATATAATAACAAGTTTTATATGTTAAAATTTGCAGAAAAAAATGTTGATTTTATTATAATAAGCGTGAAAGTCAATTTTTTTAAAATTAATTTAATCATTTCTAAATTAAATCATTTTTATATTAATTTTAAAATATGTTAATTTTACACAAAATTTATTTCAAATTGCTATGAAGTGCATTTATTTTATATTAAAATATTAATATAATAGTATTAGAGTCACCATTTAATTTTTAACATATTATGTTAAATGCTACAAAAATTTGTATGGACTGTTTGGGATATGCATATATATATATATATATATTAAATTCTAACCCAAATTTTGATCTGTGTAGTATCCATTAAATAAAATAATAATTATTCACGCGGTATTCTACGATATTTAATGTGAATTTCATAACGTTAAAAGGAAACCTTTTATTAAACAATTACATATATATATATATATATTTTTTTTTTTTTTTTTTTTTTTTCATTCTTATCGCGCTCGAGTCTCGCTCGAGCGGTGAATCGAATTAACAAATCAAATTAAATTATTCGCAGAGAGAGTCGCGAAGAAAAGACGCTCATGATCGAGCACAGTTACGGGGGTCCGCTCGGAGAATCGAAGTAGAACGATAAGCGTTAGACGTAGCCGTTCGCGTAATGGAAAACGTCAAATAATCCGATAATCGTTCCACGGAGTGGCAAGTCGAAATCCAAATTGAATTCGCCGCTGGAGGCGGCTCTAACCGGCCGATTAAAAGCGAGGGAAATTAGGTTAATGCCGACCCGGAAAGCCGACGCCGCGTGTCTGTCGATGCATCGTGTATATCCATACACACGCGTTAAATGCAGATGTACGAAATACGAAATGATGAGTTGAGAAAAAGAGAGAGAGAGAGAGAGAGAATATAACGATTCGCGCACAATAAAATTATTGAAAAAAAAAAAAAAAAATAACGCATTCGATGGAGAGTTTCTCGAGTGCCTGCTTTTATTTTGCGATTTTGCATACGTTAATGAAGAAGAACAAAACACTGTAGATAGTACAAGGACGGATAATTTCTCGCTAATTAAATCCAACATCAGCTTCGAAATATTCCATTGATTGACTCTAATTCATTCTACTTTGTGCGCTGCATTCGTTGAAATTTATTCGACTATTGCGACCGGTGATTGCAATTTTCATGCGAAAACGACGGAGGTAAGGTACTTATGAACGGTGCGCGCATTTCTCATTGGAGGTCCATTGTATTCCGATTACCGTCGTTCCATAAATTCCTTTTATTTATTATTGTAACCGTCGGTTAACACAATGCTTCGCTAAAAGAATGTAATGAAAATAATAATCACGCGAATATAATCCTCTTGTATACTCCAGTGTATCATGTGTACTAGTCAGAAGAGAGAGAAAGAGAGAGAGAGAGAGAGAGAGAGAGAGAAGAGAGGAGGGGAAGGGAATACAACACAATAGGGATAATACAGGAAATATTCGGAGCAGTCGGAGAAACGAGATATAGGAGGGGACTAGAGTATAACGTTTTCATGAAATCCGATCGCGAGTGAACGGAAATGATATTAATGTTTTTTTTTTTTTTCCGATTGATTTTATCACTAAAATATATTGCATCGCAATCATACAGCATACAACACCCATCGCGCTAAAACCAATCCTCCGCCACCTCGAAATATTTATACATATATGTATATGTATAAATATCGCTTTTATCAAGATATTGCTCGTTCCGTAAATTTCAGAGAGCTCGGTTTATGGAAAATCGCAGCACAATCCATTATCATATGCTCGATTACAATCGTAATAAAGTGAAACTTATTGCGCGTCGCGCAATTTCCTCCCCAACGTCTCGCGATACGCCCGTGTATGCTCTGTGTGTGTGTGTGTGTGTGTGTGTGTGTGTGTGTGCGTGACCACCTAGGGGTATTTCCTGTTCGGAATATCGCGCAATCTACGTATACGACAGACGCTCGTACCTTCTGATTTATTCTCGTAATATGCGCAAACGAGTGTTGTTTATAACATTAGCGCGAAACGCGGTAACTTTATCTGCGAGAGTCGCGCCTCGCCGTCTAGCAATAGTTATCGACCCACCCGGTACATTCGTCATGTTCCAAGGAGAAATGAAGGAACGACTCTTCCCGTACTCTAAAGTGTTTGTTGCGGGGGACACACACGACGCACTTTTGAAGCGTCCGCCCACCCGCGCGCATCTGAAAATGTCTCCGTCTCGAATCTCCAACGTTGTTTCGCGAGACTTCATTAAAATCCGTGTAAATACTCGACTCGATGAGTCACGGATGTATCTGTCGGGAAAGTAAATCGAAGACTTACACGAGAAGTAGCGGCATCTCCCTCCGGACTTTCGCCCGCGGCGACAATATCCTTTCTAACCGTTCCTAAGAGAGCTATTTGTCCGTGAGAAAACTTCGACGATACCGAACCAACACACACACACACACACACACACATACACACGACATGTGCGATCGTATAAGCAGATATTGCCAGAAAGTTGAATCGGGTTAGGGACACTTGGAAGTATCGACGCGCGATATCACGACTCGAAAGATTACGCTACAACATTACAAATAAAAACGTAAGAAAGTAGAGAGGATCCTTAAGATGAGTTCCTTAACTTTTAATAACACTATAACCGAAACTGTGTGCCCGGTTTCTTCTATTAGCTCGGAGATACAGTCTCGCTATCGACATCCTCCGGGAGGACCCGGCTCTGATTATGAATTATTACAGAAGATACATCTCTCTGGTATAATATTTTTCTTTTATTAAAAAAAAAAAAAATATATATATATATAATAAAAATATAATATCCTTTGAGGAATATAAAAAATGTGTTCCTTTTATCAATTCGCTATTGAATCAATCATCTTGTCCCGAAATAGTTAATATTCACGAAGTACCGCAAATTTACATTAAGGATACGCAGGTGCAAGGCATCCCGGAGTTTTTGCATCACGGGAGAAAGGATCTTTAGACGCGGCAATGAAAGTTTTACGACGTCATGACGCATTAAAGTTAACCGACTCGCGCTTACGTCTCGAACTATATTTATCTTCGGTGAGCACACTTTCGAGACACGCTTCTTCTACAGGTGTGGTTATACGGCTACGCGCGTAAAGGGGGGGGATGCAGGGGGAGGATGCATTATGGATTCTGGGACAGAAGAGATAAGACAACGGCGGCGTGGCGTATGGCGGTCAATTATTTCCGCGTTACCGAGCAAAGCAGGATCCGCGAAGGAGAAGGCGATCGACGCCGAGAATGGGAACGGGAAAAGCGAGGCGAGCCGGACACGGAGAACATTTTGTCGGCCATATATATATATATATATATATATATATATATATATATATATATTGATCTTTCAATACTTTGCACGTGGAGCGTGTCGAGGAATAAGTAATCGGAAATGGGATTTCGGGATACGCGACCGCGGGAGAGATAAAATCCTACAGTCTCGCGATCGCGTAATCGCCGGGGGTCGGTTAATTATTTCGCTCGCTCGGCTTCGTTGAAAGAGGAAATTCGTCGAAACGCGAAATTAAAAATTCCACTTCCACTTCCTACTCATTCCGGCCGGGATTTTTACGAGAGAAAATTTCTCTCTTAAAGCAGCGTCGCTACGGCGGTTTCTATACTCGCGGAAAAATTATCGCGACGTAAAATATCAATCTCTACGTACATTCCTCGGTAGGATTTTTCGATCGCATTGTTCGGCTACATTTTTCTCTGCTCCTCACACTTTTCTCTCTCTCATCTCGACCTCACGTGTATTCGCAGAAAAATCCTTTCGTTACATATCTCGTGAAGGAGATATTCTTTCGCTTCCGCAGGAAACGACATTCCTCTCGTAGACGCGATATTTCGTCCACTTTGAAGCTGGCAGCCGCCGGCGAGAGAGAGAATTCCAGGTCACAGATGAGAGATAGATAAGGAGAGAGGGAGGAAGAGAGAGAGAGAAAGAGATAAGAGACGTCATCTTGCAACGTCGACGACACACGGATACCAAGGCGCATAATGTACTCGGCTAATTATTTCCGCGATTTCGCGCCGAGCACACTTGAGTAACTGTCCCAGGTGCTTTACATTGTGCTCGAAATGTTGCTGCCGCTTTTACCGAAAGGGACGCTCTGTCGAAGGGACGAGGGGTCGTGTGTTCCGATAACTTTCACGATTAAATCCCTTAATTACGACACTCGTCGTCGCGTTCTCGTTAAGCGACGTCCAACGGATCAGAATTGCGAACTCCGTAGCGTGTTTTAGAGGCGATAATTATATCAGGTCCCAGATGTGGTTGCAGGAATAAATAGTTTTTAAGAGAAACAAAAATAATATGTAAAATTGAAATATGTAATTTCTATATTTTCACATATCATCTCAAATGGAAAGGAAAAAAGCTCTTCGTATCAATATAATCAATCGAGGACCATACGCTTCTTGTAGAGCGAATTTTAATAATCGATATTCGATATAGAATTCTTTCTCTTCCTCTCCTTCTCTCTCTCTCTATTGATATATTGGAATCATATGAGTTTGAATACACGTGACCCGGTCACTAATTTGCCGCCAAGCTATATATGATATCGCCGCGAGTTGTGCTTTGGCTGCGTGCAATTCTCGCGTGTAATACCTCGCTTAATCGAACTTCATTGGCAGGGAGAGAAAGAGAGAGAGAGAGAGAGAGAGAGAGAGAGGCTTAGGGAGCAGACACTAATATCGCGATAAATTGCTTCTAGGTTAATTTCCCAACGATGTCACCCTCTAGCGCTAACGCGTTATTATATTAATTAGTGACTCGTTAACGCGCGTATAGCGATGCTCTCCTCTCGACTCCGGACAACTAAGTTCGACATGCACACGTGCCGCATCAGTGATAAGCTCATGTCCTTATCAGGATGCCTTCTTTTTACTTTCTTTTTTTTTTCCATTACATTTATATAATTTGTTCTCTTTACTTTGCTAATTATTTCGCATATTAATTAAATGCGCCGTATGTTGTATATATAAATATGCCAGGAGAGCAACGTACGATTCGAAGGATATTGCATTAGATTCACGTTAATTAACGGCTTGTTATGTGTCAACATACGTCTAACAGTCTGGCATTGGTGTATTATATCGAGAGGAGAGAAAAGCGAAATCTCGTATAATAAAACGTGTAAAAAAACATTTATTAAATTTTTATAACTAGCAGCGTTATTTTTGGACCTCGCGTTTGTCGCAGATATTTTATTCATCCTTCTCTTTGATATAATGAAACACTAAATTGTATAAATTATCACGTAATCTTTTCGTATTTTGAATTTACATTTGCGGGCGTGTATGTTGAGACATATATACTGTAAAAGAATTTTCTAAAAATTCCAACACATTTCTGCCTGAATTTTCAGATCTCAATGTCTGAGAGAAATTTTAGACAATCTGTCTTTAATCTGTTTTTCTAAAAATTCAGAAAAGTGTGTCTGAAAACTCAGACATAATTTTTGACAATATTTTATCTTAAAATTCGGATTATAATTTTTTTTTTTTTTTACAGTGTAAATTTTCACAAAAGAACTTCAAATTTGTGTCGCGAAATTTCAGTCACACGTAACAGCGGAGCGATTTTCTCCCTATATATACGTATACATATTCTTGATTTCTCGCTATATGTCTCGATTATCTAGATGTATAATCTACCGCATAAATTATCCAAATTACCATCTCTCGCGCTTAATCCGAGAAGACAGGGAACGAAAGGTTACTTATTGCTCGTTCACTTACGTTAACGTGCGAAACGACGATGCAATAATTCTACCCGTCGTCGTCTTTAAACGTTCCCTATTGCGTTAGAGACAATCCGCTAATTGTGCTGCCACGGGATCGTGGAGAATTTCTCAGACGCGGTTGAAAAGTTCCTTTCCCCGTCCAATTCCTATATCGTTGTCGGCTCTCACTCGAGTAGTGGAAAAAAATCGCGCGATATTTCAACGGGATGTTAACGCATTTGCGCCGTGCCGCAATTACTTCGTATTTTAATTAAAGTTTCGAACAACTCATCGACCGGAGGGGGGGATGGCGGGGGAGGAGGGGGGAGGGGCTCTTTTACGTGCACGTTTCCTTGTGTGTACTTTGCCGGAGTTACGCCGCGTGTCGCTAGGGAACTTTGCACTCACCCGGGGGCCGGCTACGTGTGTACGCAGGCACCTCTCCTCTGGGCTACGACATACAAATTAAACGAGACTCGGAATGTTAATTACTCGATTACCGCGGCACACACGTGCCACACAGCTGCACGCGCGATTTATGACAGGGACGAGAGCGGGCCGCGCGCGCGCCGTAATTGAGGCCTCGCATTAATGACCGCGAAAGCGAAGAGCCGCGTCGTCGTCATTCGGCATCGGGCATTCGATACTAATTGAGAAGACTTTATTAAAACTCTCCCTCCCTCCCTCTCTCCCGTTATTATCAATCATTTAATAGCGCCGTGTCTCGAGTGACGCTCAACATCCGCGCGACATCGTCCGTCGTTACCTCGTTATCGCATGTTAATTTCTCTTACAACGTTTTTTAATCCTCGCATTAACGAACGCTACTTTATTAATGAAGAAATCGGATCTCTCGATGCTTCGCGCACGTATGTGCGCGACGATGGAGATTTCGAAGAGAAATCTACCGAAGATAATCGCATGTAACATTTGAAATTTTGCCAAATGCGGGAGAGAGCCGGAATTGTCTCTCTGCTCGTGAAAAAAATCTCGTGAAAATGTTCCACGGATAAAAATCAAATAGCACGGTTTCCTAATGGAATCCACCGCGCGTCCAGGTGGAAATACTGGTTAATAATAACGGGCGAAATTTGCGAAACACAGATTCCATTTGGCGAGCGAGCTATCGCCGTGACGTAGATAGGCGGACAAGCGCCGCTTCCGTGACTCGACGTACAGGTTTTATTAACGTTCGCTAACAATAAGTTACTTGTAACATTATATACATATTATACACACACACACACACACATATATATATATATATATCTCGGCTTTGCATCACTATAATCGCTCGAAACGCCGCACTTAAACGCTTGATGACTACGCGCGCGCGCGCGCACCCGCTGCGCGCATAATTCTCCGTTTAATGGCCCGGTCTTCCTGACTAATTTCCCTCAAACTCCGGCGCGCACGTTGTGGACCACCTGCCTGGAACGGCCGCCTATAATCCCGGAAATTCGTACGCCGTCTCTGAGCAACGCCGCTCGATCCGAACGAAGTGTTTCTCTTGCTATTTCTATAAGAGATAAGTATTTCTTGCAATTAAAGAGACGATGTAAGTACTTGTACCCTTTATATAACTATTTTGAAGAAAATCAAATATTGTGCGTAGATTTGTATCTAAATATTTTTTTCTGATATTATATATTATATAGTAAAAAGAATAAAAAAATATACTTAAACATGAATATATTTATGAATATATTCTTTTCTTTAATTAATAGAATCTTGAATTATTCACCGCCATGATATTTATACACAGCGATATTCAACTCAATATTTAAACCGTTAACTTTAAAGAAGTTAAGTTTTCTCGTTTATACTATTATACTAAAAATCTCATTTGCTCTAATCTTTCTTTATACCGCGTGCCTGAATTATCCCGTACAGCGGGGAAGGGAAGCATTTGCCTACTTAAAAATAACGATTTACAATGTTTTAATGTGTGCCCCTTTTATCAGACTCCAACAGTAGGGAACTTGGCGCCTTTATTGCCGCCTAAGATTTATACAATCTGTCGTATTGCTGTTAATATATTCGTGATGAATGCGTTAATGAACAAAGAGAACTAAGTTTCAAGAGCATCCGTTTCTCTTCATCTTTCATCGTGCGTCACAAAAATCTCTGAACACACTGGTAGCTTTCGTACGTAATATCACCGAAGGCGTTTATTTGACAGGCAAAGAGCGCCTCCGCTCGCGCCCACGCGCGCGCGCACGCGCTAATGGATAAACTTCGTCAGCAAGCCGCAAATTAGTTTTATCAGAATTCGCGAAGACGGCGACTATTCGAATGCTAACTAACTACAGTGGCGGTTTACCCGCGGGGGGCGCGTAATTGCGCCTATGCAGACGCCTTCGTTCGCGCGCGCGACGTTCGGCGCGCCGCATAAGTGGATTAATAAAGGCGACGACTCGGGGAGAGGGGATGGGGCGACAATAAAATCTCTCTCGTTTCCGGATTAAAGCATCGCTGAAACGACTGTTCTGATAAGAGGCGTAATGGCTCTCGGGAGCGCGATCTCACGGGGAGGAGATGCTAGGAAGTAACGTCAAACTTATTCGAGACGCTGCGTCCTCCAAACGACGTTCTTCTTAAAGATATGGCGGGGAAAGGCTCGTAAGCTTCTACAAATCTGACAAGCAATTGGAATATTAAAGCTCTAGGCATTGAAGAGAAGAAATCAATCAAGATATTCTCATATATGTATATAAATTTATTTTATTCATTTTATTTTGTCCAGAGTTGATTTATGGAAATGCAGATATCATATTTATCGCAACGCATCTCGGTTCAATGAGCTGTCAACGATAGATAGACAGCATTGGGGATTTTTTACGCGATGGATGGTCCTCAAATTTCGTTTTTACGAATAATATTACGAATATAATAATTTTTACTTTATCGGACTTTAAATCCCTCTCTCGTGTCAATTGACAGCTCACTTTTTTTACCGCCTACGACATTATACAATACTTGAGAGAACTTTCTTAAGATTATGAGGTCTCGCGGGTATACTATATTCTTTTCGAGCTTTCTTTTCATAGTACAAAAGTTTATTTATGATTGAATTAATTGGATTATTTGGACAATAATAATATTTTTCGACTTTTAAATATAGTTTTAATTGTAATATTTTTATTTATAATGTGACAAAGTGCAATTTTTTATTATTTTAATTACGAATGTCGCAAATGTAACAATCGTAAATCTTTTCAAAATTATAAAAATGTTATTAATAAATAACAAAATATTTTGCTGACCCTAGAGATTTTTTTTTTAAATACTTTGAAGTTCTTCGTAATAATCGTTCAACTCATTATTACCATATTGTAGATAAAGAAATATATAAAGGGAAAAAAAATAGTATATTAAGTTTAAATTGCCGTTACACGAGTTATACTTATTGCTATTTTATACGCGATTTGCGCCGATTGAGCCTTGAACAAAGTCACGCCGAGCGAAGGACTGCCTTTCGCAGTCGCTCAACGTTCGCTGTAGGATACACGAAGGAATAAGAATCGACCAGCGAGGGGTAATCGTTCTCGCATCGGCGAACCACCATTTATCACCGAAAGAGTCCTGACGAAACACACAGCGGGGGAGGTGGCGCATTATCGCGCGTTCGCTCACACACGCACTTTCAAACGCACACACACACACAAGCACGCACGCACGCACGCGGCGATCTACGTGCCCGTCACTCTCTTGGGCCCCTTGGTAGCCTCTAGGGGAATGATCGTGTCCGCGCAGACGAAATGAACGGAGGGAACCACGAGTCGCGAAATCACGGCTGGCATAAATCTTCGTCCGTCCGGGGCAGCGAAGAAAAAGGTTTTCGAGAAAAAGAACGGAGGAACCGGACGCGAGGCTGAGCCTTTACCTCACGTAGGACAATGGGATTAACGAGGGGCACCTGACCGTGGCCTTTAAAAGTACAGCCTGTCACACAGCTGTCACGGCTTCTACCGAGATCAACGAATTACTCCTCGATCTGTGGCAAAGGGCATCAGCCTTTGAAAAATAGCGCGCTATTATGTAAACGAATAGTCCAATTGTAAGATCGTAGTTGAATTGTAATCGCATTTGTATTTGTGTAATTATTTAAGCTGATGCAATCGTGATTTCACTATCCAGGTAGCAAAGGTATTTTTTTGACATCATCATTTTGATATAATTTGACGTTCAAATGGCTACTTTTGCTAGCTGAATATTTTTGCTTTCTCTCGATAGTTTTACACATTTCTTTTTTTTTTTTTTTTTTTTTATACTCGAGCGTTTACATTTTTTTTTAACAATTTTGATCAGATTTTGATTACAGCTCTCGCTCGGCTATTGTTCGAGAAAGCGGACGCGTATTAATTGCCGGCGGTATCAACGAGTAAATCCTTTTGGAAAAAAAAAAAAAAAAAAAAATTGTGCTCCATTCTTGCGAATGTTCTCGTGCGTGATTTGCCATTCGCCGCACGTACAGAATGAAACACATTGGCGGCGCTCGTTAAAAGCGCAGTAACCATAAATCGATCGGCGTAATTCGAAACGTGAAAATCGTAATTCTCGCGGTCATCTCTCTATGCTTTCTATACGTTTCCCTATGACCTGGAAATTTTCTGCCGCTGGCACGTGACATTTTCCGAGAGAGCGAGAGTGCCGGCAAATGGGACGCTATCTGTTAAAAGAAATTCTTCAGTGTGATCTCACATCACCCGTGTGTGTTATGGCGAATCGGATGAAAGCAAAGTACCAACGGCGGACTAAGCGCTTTGTCAGCCGTTTTCACATCGCGCTTTTCGCCGAATCGCATAGACTTCTTCATAGGTTCTCCAACGCCGCGAGAACTTGGTTGTAATCTTCCTCTAACGACCAAGAACCGCAGAATATCTATTGATTAGGTCATTAGATGAGAAACGGATGTTTTATCTTTGCTCCTCCGCTGGGAGAGCTTATTGTCAGAAGGGGCGAACACGAAAGGACCGACTTTCTGTGGAAATCCGTGGACTTTTACAGTTCCAATATACGTCTAATATATCAAGAATTAAATTTTGATTTAAAACAATTAATAAATAATTTTTATATACACGCTTCATATATCAAATTGAGAAATGTTTTAAGAATCTATTTTAACGATTTATTTAATATAATTTTTAATTTTAAATATTTATTTTTTTAATATAATTGTAAGATGATCTCTAATAGATATTTTCTATATACATATAAAAATTAAAAAAAAAATAATAAAACATATTAATCACTTTTATCTATTTAAAATTTTTGTGGAAGTGTTTTATCGAGATAGATTTTAGACATCGTTTTGAAAAAGAGATGAATTTTTGCATTTGAAAAGTATTTATTCGCGATCAAATTGATTGTTATTTATTAAAAGAACGGGATTTTTTAATATGAAATAAATTAACTCAAGCGTTTATTATCGAGAATTTCAACATTAAATTTATCACTGAAGCTGTTATTTAAATTTATGACATGATTTGGGAAAATGCGATTTTAACAAATTGACGTTCATGATTGTAGACATTTATTAGAAATCGTATCGTGGAAATTATGTAATGCGATTTGTGCATTAAGCGTGTTGAGCAACAAATTGATTTATCAGAAACAGTTGTGACACTTTTGACACTCACATGAAATATTCAGTTGTTGGGGTAATAATATCTCGTAATAAATAAAATGATACGATAAATGGAACAATGGCAAGTGAGTTTTAACGCCAAAATAATATTAAAATATCGATAATCGCTCGATGCTTTCATGATTTCAAGCATTGTCAACATGATGTCATCTTATTTTATTCTCGTATAAAAAGATTTTAGCATCGCTTGTCCGTATTGATCTCGAAATATTTCGGATTCTTTGCATTCGTGGCGCATTTGCTGCGCTGTTAACTTGTTAATTGTATACTTTTAATTGCCTTCTTCTCCCTCTCTTTCTCTCTCGATCTGCTTTTTGAAGACGTGACACAGTCGAAGCGACTCAAACACGATTTAATTACTTATCGTCCCGTTATTTAGGCGCCATCAAACGCTCCGTTAAATACAGTTCTATTCCTCGAGTCTCCATCATCCGATTAAACTGGCAATGAAATTTTTTTTATGCTTGAGGAATAGAAAAAATCAGATGTTTAACATAAATAGTTGAAAGTAATTCTTTTATAGCATCGCGAAAATTGTGTTGTTAGCCGTAATATCGCGTTCTACTTCCGACAAGTTTGATCTTTGATCTAAATTTCTCGCAAAGTTGCGAGGAGAAATTTAACAATAGATACAAGGCGTATGCTCCTTTTTCCGAAACTTGCGAAATCTTCCACTTGATATATCGTTTGTTGTATATTAAACAAATATCGTGGTTTTTATAACTATCTCGATAATTTAAATTTATGGACTTTATTACAGTCATCATCATTACAAAACCATGAACTAAATGAATTTCTAAAATTAGGCGCGCGAGAGAAGAGGTTTTAATCATAAATTTTTTTGATTTTTATTTATTTAGCTTTTTACTTTATTTATTTAAACTCTACATACGCGGTTTCTTTCCATTCGATCACCTTGTCTTCTATCGCGAAGGAATGTACGCTTTTAAAAATTAAATACTCATAATATCTCGAATCCTAATTACATCGCTTGACGTGATGCCGCATAAAGACCGCATGTAAGTGGCAAGATCTCGACGTATGGTACGATTGACAAGATCATGGCTGGCGTATCAAGAAGCTCTTCAACATTTTTCTTCCTCCGCGATTACCGCTCGAGTGTCGCGGTCTTGTTAAGTCGGTTAATGCTCTTTGACGTTTTTTCATCGGTCCGCGAAGAATTCGAAGTGTTTGCAGCATGAAATCCGCAAAGTATCGTCGTATTCCTTCCGTGATGTAAAAAATTTTTGAATTAACATTCTTAAAATGCGCAACATAAATTGTTTTTAAATGATATAAATTAGTTCAAGGATTAAGTAAAATTGCCTGTTAATTTTCTATTTCCTTGGCGTATTCTCGGCGCGTATTTCTCGCGAAAAATGTTAGAATGTTATTTTTTTCCGCCTCATTGTCACAGGCATTATTCGCCGTAATATAAGCCAAGATGAGAATGAGAGAAAAATATTCTCTCTCTCTCTTTTCGATCTCTTGCTCTCTCTCTCTGAAAGAAATCTATTCTCGCAATTGGCGTAAAAGGAATCGTAAAAAGCCGTCCCTTGCGGTACGTACGTGCTCGATTATACTTTCCTTTTTCTTTTATCGCGGCGGCGGGGTTTTTCTTGCGAGAAACGAGACGCGGCGGATCATCGGAAGCGAATCCGAAAATCGGATGCATTTCGACGCGCATCCAAAGGAAATCGCACGATCGATGGACGCATGTATACGTAATCGTAAGTCATTGTTTTTGACTACGGGCGAATGTAAAATGTTTTATTCCGAACGATATTTTCTACGATTCTGTAATACTCAAGTATTACGAAGGACGTCGAGGACGGTAAAGAGCCTTCTACGTTCGATAATCGATACATCGTACAACGGGGCATAAATATATCAGGAAGCGCGACGGGGACGCTAAGAGAAGCATTATCGACAATCGTGAAATATTTCATGGAGTTTGAGAATCTCGCGGTCGCAGAAGCGATTCTAGATCGCGTTCATTTCGCCCTGCTCGCGAATTCTCGCGCTATACATTCTGCGATCGTTTATTTGCGTAGCTTTTCTCTCTCTCTCTCTCTCTCTCTCTCTTTTTTTTTTTTTTTGTGCTCGCGCCACTTTAAGCGGTATGTATAACTCTTCAATAAGTAGCGCATACTGATCTACTTATTACGCGAGCCATAAGCTGAACTTGTGCCCGGAACTACTTATACTTGCGCGCTACGTCGTCGTGATATTATAATATGCTGCAGGTTTAATGACTTTGTTATTCAATCTTTCTGCGTCGTGCTGCCATGCCGCGACGACGCGTTCTTGTTTTCGACTTTTAACCTTATCTTTTATTCTTTATTTTCTTCGCGGAAATTGAAGAAGAATTCCATCAGGAAGATAAACATTGAGACGCTCGAGAAAATTAATATATTGTTAATTGATCATTTTAATCACCCGATGGCAATTATAGAATTCGCGAACGATGAAAATTATCTCTGTCGTGTTTTTTTATGTCTTTGAGGAATAAAATATATTTAGCAAATTAATTGCTTCATTTACATTAATGATGAAATTACTTATATAAATAATTAATAGATATAATTAGTATTTTTATTTTAATTTTCTATTTTTATTTAATAAATTTAAGCTCGTTATATTAAAAGAAATTAAATACAAGAATAATAGATCAATATTAACAGGAAAAAGTAATTATTAAATAAATTTTTTTTTTTTTATTAAAGTAGAAAATTGTCAATATATCGTATTTAAAATATATCGTATCAATTTAATCATCAATATATTATATTTTTTAATAAATTAAATTTATTTTATTAAATAATCATTTTTCAATCTAAATTTTTATTCATAAATTTATTTTATCGAATAAAATAAATTGAATAAAAATGAATTTTATTTGTTAATCATCTTTCAGCTAGATTTGCCCTATTATTATTTTTTTTTATTATTTTTATTTATTATTTCTTTATTATTCTCACTGTTTACATCGCGCCCAATCTCATCCTCTCAGATGTGCGTTATATATAAATTCATTTATTTCGTACAATTACTGCGTTATAATCAAGATTGTTGGGACGACATCGTGCCGGCTCTTTGTTTACGAATATCTAAATATGTAAGTTTCACGCAAACTAGCCCGAAATTGCCGGAACATCCACATTACCGCAACAGCCGCCCGTACAATTTACCGGAACGCATTTATTCCACCGTATTACGTCCATTCCTGCGAATTTCAACGCGCACGCCACGGACACGGACAAGCGTTCCGGAAGTATTTTCACAGACTCATCCCTTCACCGAACGTCCCTGACGCGGGCAACGCGTTTCGAAGCGATTATCCTCGCTAGAGGATAAGCTTTCCAGCTTCGTTGATCAGCGCCGTGAAAAGCGCGACGAGAGGCAAGGGAGGAGGGAGGAACGGAACGAATGGAAAACGAAGGGAAAGCTAATAATGGAGTCCTCTCTTTCCGCGTTCACGTCGGCGGCAGTAATCGCCGCCTCGGCGTACACCGTTGATTTGAGGCCTGGCAAAATTGAACCTCGACTTGAATTTATTCGATTTTATTGAGAAAAGGAGCGAGGGAAAATCTAAATTTGCCGCAAGGAAGGCTTTGAGAATAGGCAGAAAAGCGAGGATAGAGAGTTGTGAGAGAAGGATGGAGCGCACGTAGTGTAAGAGTTTATTGAGCCTCAAGAGAGGAGGGACTTGCCCCGTAATGCGGATAATGGATAAAAATATATATTACAGGCAGATAAATTTAATCACGACCGCGAGCGTTAATTTGTCGTTGATAGCCGCCAGTTGACGTGGTTCCATTAGCGATAATTGTCGGCTTTTTTTTTTTTTTTTTTTTTTCTCTCCACACGAAGAAAACAGTTGCGTGCAACCCACAGATCCCTTGAGAAGATTACACGAATTTCACTTAAGTAAAAACTTGAGAACCGTATCTGATTTATATGATGGGAGCGCATATATACAATAAATATATTATTAAAAATTATTTTTAAATTTATGAGTAGTAATATATGAAAAATAATCACAAGTCCGGTAGATTTTGTTTCTGAACAATATTTTTGGCATTTTTCTATATAAAAAATCTCTCATTTATTTCTGTCTAAGAAAAAGAGAGAGAGAAAGAGAGAGAGAAGCGACAAAGAATGAGCTTAAGTGCATATCATTTCTTTTAAAAATTCGAGAAGGAAGCTGAATAGCATACTTCGCGAGCTTCTCGATGCATACTCCACGGTATATTTATCGCGAGGGGAAAGGTATTTTCAAGCGAGAAGATTTACGTCGAACGTTACGCGGAGCGGCTGCAACGTCCCTTCGAGATTGGGAAGGGGTGAAGAGGGGGGGAAGAGGGGAAAGGGTTTGCATGGGAGTCAATTTCGCGCTGTCGTACGGTTTCGTACACACGTGTAAAAGCCGTATCCCCGCTCTGCAGTATTTATCGCCGGCGTCGCGTGAAAAATCCACGTCGATGCGCGAATATTCATCGCGCTCACGGCGGCCGCATTTTTCCTTCACTCGCGCGTCGCGGGGATTTACGGCGGCGCTTTCGGGGACCAGCATATCCGGCGGGGCCGTCCGGACCTACGCGCGAAAGACCCGTCGTAATCCCTGGACGGCGGGAGAGCGAGCGAGCCGCGCGCGCGAGGGGATGCGAGCTCAGCTTCCTTCCTCCACACGGGCTTTTGACAATTCGGTCCGGCCATTGAGGTAGATTGCCGTCGGCGCAAGTAGCTAGATGAAGACTCGGCTTTCTTCCGCCCTCATCCTCCCTTCCGAATCTACCTTAATGGTCCCCCGCGAAGCCGTGCAGAATCCGGAGACGAACGCCCCGAACGCGCCGTGAGTACCGAAACTGCCTCTGCGGAAAGAAGCGTCTTTACCGTCTGCTCTCCAGCGAGCGACAAACAGTGAATAATCTCGGTCGCAGTAAACCGAGGCAGCGTCTGGAATGACGTTTATCTTTGCAGCGCGAGAGATGGCACATTGAATATCGGTCGTTCGCCTGGAGGGCGGCTTTTGCATGTGCATTTTTGTTGCCTCGATAACGAAATGGCTGCCTGCAACGTTATGATGGACTTCATATCAGAAAAATGTATGAATATTTATTTTTTTTTTTGGACGCAAAAATTTTTTTCGCCAATCGAAGTGCACTTTAGCTTGCCAGTTTAGCCAGTTATAAAATGTCATTGATGTTAATAATTCAGAATGCCAGATGTGTCTTTCTATGTATACAACGTTTCCTCATACACGTCCTTCGCGAATCGGAGGAACAATCAGTCAAGTTAATACTAAACTACGTCAAGCATGTTACTCGCACATATCCGATGGCAAATAACCGCAGTGTAAAATGCACGGAATTACAGGGTCTGACTGAAGTTGGACTGACGCATAACAGCGGGAAGGCGGAAAGTCCGATCGAACGGCACCGACCTACCCATCTACCTATCCGACATTGTTGGAGTTTAGTTCGGAAACCGAACTGCCGGACATCCGTGTCGACCGAAGGTTTCCGATGTAACGCGTAAACCGCAACCGTCTCGCTCTCTTGACGCATACATTGTACATCGCCGCTAAAACGAAATAACCACATATATCCTGCACGTTTACGGGGCTTTCTCACCCCGTCCTCGTCTCCACGTAACCACGCACGTCGCGTCCCACTGACACCTTGCGGTGTTCCGCGTTTAAACGACGTCGACGGAAATCTGGCCGCGAACGCAAATCGCAAATGCGACACCGCTGGAACGGTGCTTTCCCGATGCTTCGCGAATCGTCTTCATTTTGCGAATCGATCCGCAACGGATGGAGCTCGGATTGTCTGCTCTCGAAAAATGTACAAAATATGGAATTGTCAGGGAATTTTTTGTACTTGGAGAAATCAAGGAATTTTCTTAGAATTTTGTTGGGATTTGGGGGATTAAAAAAAAATTTTTCCCTTTAACAATTTTGCTCTTATATTGTAAGCAATTTGCAATCCGTCGATGAATCAAATTGTGAATTATATGTTTAAAATATATTATAAATATATATTTATCTCCATCTCTTTATACATGTATATTTAATATCTTAATAAAATATTGAATATGCTTAATATTCTTTAATTGAATTTTTATTCATAAAAAATGATAATATTCAAGTTAAAAATTTTTATCTTAACGAAAGCTATTCACTTTTTTTTTTTAATACATTTATAAATATCTAACACTTGAAACTTAATATTTTTCCTTCGTAGAAATGAAAAGCATTAGAAAACGCTTACAATTAAAAAAAAAACTTATTCTAAGAAAATTGCCTAAAAAAATCTTTAAAATATTTTCGTTACCTGGAATTTTGAACAAAAATATTTAAAAGATTAGGGAACTTTTTTAAGATTGCAATAGACATTCTGAGAGCGCGAATCTCACAGGCTCTTCACTTTCAATTGATGAAAGTAACTTTTTTGGTTGTATTTTCGCAACATTGCGAGGGATTTCGTAGCTTTTATTTTCGAAAGTGCTTTCGCGCATAAATTCATTAATATACATAATCATGCGTATTACGTATTTCTTTTGATTCTATTCCCAGACTACTAGTGGCAATGAATGCCATTATATATACGAGATTGGGTTTGCATCATGAATATACAAATTTAAATTTTATTCTGATGCGTTTTTAAAATAATTTTGCGTACTGTTCCTGTGTAATTTATTAACGCGGTTAATAATAAAGCTCGCAATTGTTAGATCCTTTATTGGATAAAATCTCTCATTTCGCATAATTAAACTCTGAATAAAGCAACGTCTTAATATTCTTTTTTAATCGACATTTTTGAATCTATATTTTTTCTAGGTAAAAAAAAAATAATCTTTTTCTTTGCATTATCTTTTCTTTCGCGATAAATCATCATCATTATGTCATTATTTCATCTCCTCTTTTACACGCTCTCTATTACGTTATCTAATTTTTTTTAATTAAGTAACTACCGTTGGAATGGCTTAACAATATAATTTAACAATATAATGTGCGGGCGTATAATTCATCAGCGCATATCACATTTCCGATAACACGTCGACGACTGTGACCTGTACTTTGCCCGCGTATCATCCGCCCATCTGTAATATCTTCCTCCATTGATCCTCGCGATAACCGTAACGACCGCGCGAGCACAAGATCGTATAATGCCGGAACGTTTATAGAGTCGCTCGTGAGACACTTTATGGAATCTGGCAGGTCTTCCAACAGGCGATCGCGTCAACTTCCGAGAGGGGGAATCATCGGAAGGTAGACCATTCATGGAGTTTCCGTCGCCCAGCATTAGTTATCGGAGAACGAACGACTGGCGATCATTCCGGAGTGAGGGGGAGGAAGGAGGAGAGGAAATAGGTCCAGATAGTTTCGCCATCCTCCCGAGATACCGTATCTCATTTAGCGTTCGAGGTTCATTGAGAGCTTCTGCGAGTATGGAATGAGACGATCTCGAGTGAAATGAAAACCACCTTAATATCGTGTTTCCTCGCCCGACGACTTTTCAGTTTTCATTCTCGGCAAGCGAAGGTGAAGTAAAAACTTGCCGAAGCGGACGTCGATCGTTTTCTGCTCTCTATGATGATACCCGCGAATATCCTCGACGTAGCTGTATTACGTATCATTGAGCGCTCGTGTTTTACGAGCGATCGTCGATAGCTCAAGAGCTCGTAAAAGAATTTGCATCAAATTTCATCATTTGTTAAAGCAAATATTTCCTTGAGTTTTAATAAGACTCGAAGATATGTAAATGATATGAAACAAAAGTAACCGAGGTATATTTTTGATTTAATTAAAAGTTTATATTTTTACGTAAATAATTTGATACAAAGTTTAATTGGTCACAAACACAATTAAAAAATTTATAAAAGAAAATATAAAAAAAGGGATTAATTCATCGGGACACACAGCAATCATTGTGAAAATTCGCGAGCTATTTTTGTCGTTAAATGTGTATCGATCATTGCATTCACAAATGATCGTACTGCAGTGTGATATCATATAGTGATGCGACGAGGTTCTCGTTTACGACTGTCAAGTATGTCGTTTCAGCGTTTTTGCGCGCAGCTGCTACGATAATCGTGATCGGAAAGACGTTGCTTTTATTTTAAGAGCCACACGTGGCTCCGGAGAGATCCAAACTTTTTGCATGAACCTTCGCAATCCAATTCTTTTCCACTTATGGTGCTCTCGTATCGCGTTCCACCCGACAACCATCCGGCTCCTTTATTCGATAATCCCAATCAGATGTTCGATATCTTGTATTGGAATTCGCGATCCCTTGTGCAACTAACGATCGAGATTTTTCTGATACACTGATCTTGAATAACGAAAGTTAAAGCAGCATGAGGAGCTTCCCCGTGCATTGAATAAGGGAGAAAAACAATTTCCGACGTAATACAAGTTTATATTGAAGAAACTGTTGTAAAGTCACTGCGAATACCTGTTTTCACAGTATAAAACCGATACCTTCTTTTTAATTAAAAATTTTTCTCATGTAAATAAATTTTCTTTAAAAACATTTTTCCCTGTATTTAATTATTAGGATTGTTAAAATAATGATAAAATCGAAAAAGAGAACCACAAAAATAATTACTTAATATTATATGAAAATTTTTAAAGTATGTGAAAGGGAGAAATAATTTTCATTTTTTATTATTTAAACAT
>JBCAUJ010000024.1:2392179-2411922 GCA_038406275.1 Cataglyphis albicans
TACGAGAAAATATCCGTCAATCATGCAATGATCGTCATATAAGCGAACTGGAGGTAGGAACATCTCGCAATACATCGATCAACGTGTGGGCTTAACGGTCAATTTGTTCGCCCACAATGGGAAATCCTGCGTACCTCGGATTTCCTGACATACATTATCGATACCTCGTAACAAGGAACGCCGTCTATTCGAGAGAATTCGACGATTCCCTCTCCGTTAAAGTTTCATCGTAGCTGAAATGTAATCGAAAAGGGCAACTCCCGGAAAAGAGTGGGACGAAGAGAAGAAGTCATAACCCGCGATGCCGCGGCGAGTAAATAGAATCTTCGAATAGGTCGTTATCTTTGGCGGATGGAGACAGCCAACACACGAGCGGATGAACAAACCGCAAAGCGATGGAATCGGGAAGGGAAGCTGCAAGAAAATGGACGACGAGTTGTTTGGGGGGAGGGGGGGAGGGGATCGGGGGAGGAGGAGAGGAGGGAGAGGGTAAAATAGAATTGGCTATAGAAAAGACAAAGGTTTTTTCAGTACGAGCGCGATCCTATTCAAATGGATATTCTCTTCTATCCTTCTTTAACATGTACCTTCAGCGAAATGCCATTTTCGACCACATTGTCTTAATTAAAAAAGAAGACTTTCATCATTTTAAAGAATATTATTGTATGGTATTTTTTTTTACCGGCTAATAATAATTAATTAAATTTTAACTTTAATGAAATTTTCAAGCGCGCGAGATGAATCCAGATAGATATATACACAATTTTAAATTAGGTTAAATCACCTCGCCCGTTTATACATTCGTTTAAATCAATACTCGCTGCTCTCCTCGAACTTTTCTCTTGATTATTTTTATTAGTCGCTTTCCAACTTCAATAATCTATCGGGAGGCGAAAGTTCGACTTAAAAGCCCATGCTGAGTTACGCAAGCTCCTTATTTTATCAGGTATTACATTTTTGCCGTTCCTCAATTTTCTTCAGCAATCTCTTATCCCGGATTACAGTATTACATCAAGCTCTTTTGCGATGATCTTCGTTAATATATCTTTACGTGAAGTATATACATATACAGTGTAAGAGTATATGTATTAGAAACATCAATAACAGTACGAGGGAGGGAAAAAAAAAACAGAGAAAATTTTCACTCTTTATACTTCCGAGAGGAGAGAGAGAGAGAGAGAGAGAGAGAGAGAGAGAGAGGGGGGGGGGAGGGAGAAGGAGTTGGTCATCTGAGTTACACGATACTTTGATCGAACCTATATATAACATTCTAAACTTTATCGCTGTCCGAGGATCTTTTCCCAAGAGCGCCGCGTGAAGAGGAGCCCTTTCAGTCGCCGGCAACTCAAGTGCTGGAGGAATTCTATGGTATTAAAGGTGCACTTTGAAGAATTTCCCTGGACGATTCTGATAAATGGTACAAATCTGTCACTATCGATGAAATGACGAAGTGCCGTCGTTTCCTCCTGGCCGTCGTTTCGCCAATCTCTAGTGTGGATCTTTCCGCTTCCGCGATCGATCCGCTCGCAAGCATCAAATAGCTCTATTTTAGCAAGTACGGTTAAATTTTTCAGCGAACAAGCACTTGGGTGGAATACGCAACGAGCTAATTTTTCCATAAAAGGCACTGTAAGATGTCTGTACAGTCAATTTGATAACGAAAGTTTGCGGCGGTTTGTAAACGACATTTATTTGCGCCTCCGAAATTTCTTGGACGCTACTCTGGCAGATGTGTATTTATTTAGGAACGAATCCGTTGGAATTGGCAAGATGATGATAATAATGTCGTATTTCAGCGTTTTCGAATACTCGAGATAAACAATCCTATAGGAGAGTAATTACCATTGACCGTGATATTCATCTGTAATCACGTAATTACGTAGTATCATTGACACGGCTTTATTCGCAAAGGATGTCTCAAAGAGCGATCATTTTATGTAAGCGCTCTATCTAATCCAGAGAGGAGCTCCTTCCTTATTTCTCCGTGCAAACGAAAATTAAACGCGCCTTTTCTAAAGTCCGCCGTTAATGAACGCCGGGACTCCGGGAACGAAAAACCGGAGGGAAATTTCACGCGCGAAACTAGTTTTGTGAAACGAGATACGCGAAGCGATAATCAGTGACGACGCTCTTTGAAAAAGCCCCGGGTAGCTTGAAAAACGATTTTCCGACCAACGCGCATCCTCGCGCGAGGGATAAGGGAGTTCCGGGCGTGGTCGCATCTTCGAAATACCCCTCTTTTGCAATTTCTTTACACTCGAAGAGCTGCCTTCTCTCCCTTTCTCTCTCTCTCTCTCTCTTTTTCCCTCGCTCCCTTGAAATTCTTAAGTAACGAAACTCGCGGAAGCAACTTTTTGTACCCGGGAATGAATACCGAGGATGCAAGAAGTGGGTGAAAATCCGCTCGCTCTTTTTCCTTCATGACGCGCTGAATTTGCTCTCGCCATTCTGGAAAAGAAAACGAAGGGACACGGCTTGGCGTGTGTAGGAAAACGTGCGCGGCTAAGAAGCTTGCCGTACAAGGGAGCCGCTTCTCTTCCGGATCGGCGGAGTGTGTACGTGGAGATAGTGCTAGTTATTGAATCCACTTCTCTCGCGTGTGTTGCCGCATAATGTAATCGAGCTAGTCAACGTGGAAAGGTAGCGTTCGCCATCTATGATAGAGGCAGATTTCCTTCTCAAAATCGCGCGGAATCGATTTCCGTTAACCGTGCGCGGCACATATTAAACGCAACTTGCTCGGTCGAATATCGCAAATACTTTACGGGAAATAAACGAGAGCCGACTTCGGTGACAGTTAGTTTCTGTGGCCGTAGCGTATTAATTTAAATGCATTTTTATTGCATTTTTTGCTTTTTTATTAAACGAGGTTTTTTTTTTAAATTGCGACAAAATTCAAGACAGAAATTTTGTGTCACATTATAACATACACGTATACTCTATATAACTTTATAAATGTTTTTCATATTACATGATATACATGATATTAATAGAATCCTGAACTCTTGAATTATAGATCGTCCAAAGCGACTTTTTGATTAGATGATATATAATTCGCTGGGAAATTTTAAGAGAATAGATATCTATTTATAATTTCATGTTTTATGCATACGCAATATATGCATGTATTTCTATATTTATTTTATATATATATGTGTGTATATTTTAATTCCTTAAACGTTATCTCTGCTACATATAAGATGATTCATAAATTAAAAAATAGAATCTCTTTTTATCACTAATTTATTTCGGAATAATAAATTTCCAAATTCCACGAATAATACTTTTAAAAAGAAATTACGAGGTAGATACATCTCGCTTGTTTGAGAAATAAATAAAGAAATGAAATATGGAAATAAAGAATTGTCCACGATTCATCTTTCTACCGAGTCCAAATCCACTCTCCTCTATTCGCCTTTCAAAATATGTCACTGTCGATTATCACGATTACTCGATCGAAATACCGCAGAGATTAATTCAGCTCGCGTGATCGTGGAATTCGGTCGCGCGATTACAATCCCGCGCACACGGTAAAAGTTAAAGCGCGCACGATAGGTAGATGGAACACGCAAATTCCCGAACGAAGGGGAGGGTAGGTTCGTCGTATCGTTAACGCGTGTCCCATTATATGCAGATCCGATCGGTTCCGTGATGCGATTTTTAAAATTCGCACGCGAAACTTTTTGATCGCGTCTCAACAACTTTCATTCTGCGGCCGCCCAGCCCGCTGGAGGGGCGAGGGATATTTCTTGCCCAACAAATCCGCGGATCAAGAGTCCCATCGAGAGTGGTTCTCTCTCATCGCGACGTAGCTTGTCATCGAGTCACGTTCGTCCAGAAATTTCGCGCAAAACGCATCGCGGAAAATTGCCAAACGCGCTGTAAAATCCACTCCGATCGGAATTAACAATGTTAATTGACGCGATATAGAATCTCGTCTCCCTCGCGATGTTGAGTATTAAGATTCGCAAATGCACTCGTTAACAATTTTCGCTCGACGGGGTGAGTGCACGTTGCGCGACGTCAAAAATGACATGCGGAAAACGGCGCGCTCTCTTACCGAAAGAGGGAGAGAGAGAGAGAGAGAGAGAGAGAACGCCGCCCGTGACCTACTTGTATGAATTTGCGACGAATGTCTGTAACACGGAAATATGAATAAATATGACGTGTATTAACACGCGCGCGCGGTGGCGGCAAATGCGCCGCATGCTTTCAATGTATTTGTGATTTCGAGAACACTACGATTATTAGATGTATGCAGTCATACGACTTCCATATAAAGAACGAAGCAACAACAGAGTATGATGTAATATCCGCAGGATGAATCAGAATTATATTCGTCGAGCACACATGACACACATTGTTATAGATTGCAGATCTGCTTAGCGAGGTAAATGAGAGGCCTATGATTGACGACGCCTTAGCGTATGAAGGTCACTTTACTCCAACAACTCCTTCGTATTATATCTACGCGTCGGCATTGGGAGAGATCGTTATTAAGCGGACTATGCCGCATCAACGCTGTTACGAATAATGCCGGTGATATGTGAAGAGACGAGCATGAGACACTAAGCCGCACTTGAACTTGCTACAATACATCTGGGAGCTAGTCTACATTCAGCTTCAAGTTTACGTAGCATGTCGGCGCAACACGCGCATTATTAATTTTCCAAGGAATTAGTTAATTAAGTTAATCTCTCTCTCCCTTTCTCTGTCTCCCACGCGTTTCTTACTGCGACTAAAGAAATTACGCTTTCATTTTAAAAATTAAAAAAAAAAAAAAAAATTATAAAAAAATATAAATAGAAAAGTAAACAATATATTTTGCATATCAAGAATACGAAATATGTTTATTATAATATGGAAAGTAAATTGCAATCAATAAGATTCTTTTTGCGTCATAAAATAAAATGAAGCTTACCACGAGACCGATGTACATTGGTGGTCGCTGAGAACTGAAAATTACAACGTAACGCGTATACCATGTTAATTTATCATACCCTATTCCATTGTGACGTGATCTCTGCCCTCGTGCGCCAACAAAGTGTGTATGTGCGTGTACGACTCTCGACGTAATATCGTTGAAAATTATGCAAGCCGCGGTAATACGTTCTCATCAGCGATATACGCTGCGTCGCGCGTATCAGGTGGGGTCAGGCAACAGAAAATCGAATGAAATTGCCGTCATTAGGTTCATTTCACGCGTATATCCAATTCCAATTAGGCTAATGATTTCCCAGCATATTTCGCTCTAACCCGTACTCGTCGTTGTTTTTTTTTCTTTTTTTTTTTTTTTTTTTTTTCGGCGCGATATTTACCCGCGCGTGAGTACGCATCTCGCGCGCGTAAATGTCCTCGATGCGGATGCAGTAGTAGCACTTCATTAGACTTTGGATTCAATTTGCCGAAAGTTTTGTCGGATTTTCAATTGCGTGCCGCGCGCGCTTGAATGCGCCTGATAGGCGGCCCTGTTGTAAATTAACAACGCCGCTGCTTTTTAAGCTGCACGCTTTTAACGAAAGCGAATCGAATTATCGATGTTACCGTTCGGGAAACATTGTTTCCGATATTTACGCATCACCGACTTTCGCATTCATTTTATATTCCAATTACTCCGACGGAATAAGCTTCGGACAATCGGGGTTCGCTTCGGTGAGAAAAGATGTCGATGCTGCGCAGCCGTTAGCATTTAAAATCACCACCCTTCTGGAAAGCGGGGAATTTAATGAATTTTGCTAGAAAACTCACAGACAGAATCTCGTTTTAATAATTCACAGACTATCTTGTATGTGTGTTTGCATGTGATTCTTTTCATTTTCAATTAATTTTGTTATTAAAAGTGAAATAACAGAAAATCATATCCACATTTGTATAATCTATTATTTAAAAGCAATCTGATTTTTATTATTAATTTTTTCTTTTCTTTTTTTTTCTGAACCTTTATTTTTCCGAGGAAAAATTTAATTTTAATTTTAATAAAGTTCTCATTTTTTTTTCTTATTTATTTCGTTGTGACGTCAATTTCGGTACAAAAGAATTTCTTTTTTTTTTCTTTTGTCACGTATGGTACATCGACTCGTAATCCCTGCCACGCGTATCCTTTCATGTGAATCCCCATCGATTTGATAATGAAATGCACGGCTGTTTACGTCTTGCGAAGCAGCAGGAGGCGCATCTTTTCGCTTCATCACTGCGTGAAATGCTTTCACGTAATTGTGAGAAAGCCGTCGACGTTGACGCGACGCGCATCCCGTCCCTTCATTTTCTCCTCTCGCTAACGAGAAAGCTCGGCGCACCGTCCGTTTTTCGCGCCGCTTATTGAAATGTAGATGCAAACGCGGGCTCGCGATACTGAAAGCTACAAACAGAGAGATAAAGAGAGAGAGAGAGAGAGAGAAAATCGCGTTTCACAGAAGAAGAAAGCGGGCTTTGCTCCAGGCGACCGCGCTCTCGCGTGCATAACGTGGCTCGAAGCGCACGTCTGTTCCGTATGACTGGCAAGTGCATAGCGCGCCGACATTGCGGAACAGCGGCCGAGATGCAATCCAGAAGTGCAGACAAAAGGGCGGAAAGAATTAATGACGGCACCGGCGTGCCTCCCATTTCGACCTCGTGGTAAAACGCGTCTCGCTCTCATGGCGCTCCTCGCACTCGGACGTGACTCAATCTTTGTCTCTCTCTCTCTTTCTCTCTCTTCCTCCCTCTTTTCGTACGAAATACGTATTATCCATAAATGAGTTATCGAGCGCGCCGACACGACGTTAACATGTCAAGATGCCGACGGAGAGGACGGGGAATGGAGATTAATCAGTCTCGCGTCATCCAGTTGCTACATTCAACGAGATTTTTCTCGCGCTCGATCTTCGTCGAACGCGAAAAACATTGTGTCTGTATGCGCGAAGTAATGAATGTATATAGTGTCATCATCCTGTTATTTTAATAGAGATTTGATTTTTTTCGCGAATGTGCTGTTGAAGCGGCTACATCTAATCATAAAATTCTTGCAAAATTACTCGTATCCGTGATTCTCTATTTATTAATATTTTGTTTATTTTTTTATGTATATATATATATTTATTTGTCGAGAATATTGTTTCGAGAGTTTCTTTCAACGGCTGTTTGTTCGACATCGTGTCGGAGGAAACCTCAGGGAGCTTTTACGTTGACAAATGAATTACGATAAATGAGTTACCGGAATCCCGGCGACTTCTAAAAAGGAAGACGCGGTTCTCGAAAAAGAGATGTGGAAAAAAGTACGTTGAAATGGCGAAACGAAATTAAGTAATTTTACATGGTCAACTTGCTGCTTCCGTCTTACTGCTTCTGTCTACTTTTTTCCGGTCTCATTATATCGCATAATAGAAATTATCTACGTTAAATTAGATTTGTAAACGGATTTTCGTGTTATCACGTTTTTCTTCATTTTATCTTCTAATTTAAATTATCACAGAACACAAATGCAAGATATTAATAAATGTCACATAACGAGATTTGATATACAAAAAAAAAAAGAAAGATAAATAAAAAAAAAAAATAATTAAAATAATTAAAGAAAATAAATAATTAAAGAAAAAAGCGACGCGTTATTTGCATTCGCTGATTACAAAGAGATTGCGTGAAAAACTAGGCCAGTTTCCAATACATCAATCGCAGCCGCCTATGGGTATACTCCGTCGTATGGGAATAATAGATTAATTAACTAGCTTTATACGTGGTCGATTAATTTAGCGTTAATCTCAATCGACGGGTTTCATTGGAATGGCGTCGCGATCGATAGATTCTAGGCATTTTCTGTCTATTTGAACAACCTAAGGAGGAAGAGACGGCACCGAGCTTAATCGAGGTGCTTTCTCATCAATCTCACGTTGCGAGAGAACGGCTGCTTTCTTTTCTCTCGGTTTTACAGAATCGCGTCTCATTTATCGCACAGACTCGACGAGGTGATGGCAAATTGCTTTTACTGCGAATTTCCCAATCTCAAATGAGAGAGAATATTTAATTATTTTAAATAGATATCCTTCTTTAAGATAATATTATAATTATATTTCTTAAAAAAGATATTATCTATACGTTCTTTTGACATTTATATAATTATTCATATAAAAAATGAATTATGTGAAATTATATAATATTTTGCTCTACATAATTTTTCGAATTAAATAAATTTATGTTTAATTGAATGTGTAAAATTATAAAAGACTAATTTCAATCAAATGCGAGTATCTTGTGCTCTCTCTCTCTCTCTCTCTCTCTCTCTCTCTTTCTCTATCTCTCTTGAATCTACATTATGTTCTTACGGTCGCAAACATATCGGATCGGGCGTTTCCCCATCGCTCTCAATTTACAATGTAATATAGTCGATCTCCACCTTGCGTTAATATCCTCTTGCGAGGTACTCCAAATTACACGTACCTCGATAATAATTTCAGCCTCTTCCCGAGGAGAGAATCGTCGGTCCTTAAAATCGAATGAAAATGTGAAAATAAATTCAAAAAGCCTCTTACACGCGCGCGTTAAGGAATTTGCTCGCTTATCTATGCGCTTTTCGTTGACGTTTGTCGGAGAAAATCGTCATCAAACTGTCGATTTTTTTCGGCCGCGTTCTCGATGGTTAGCAAGAAGAGATTCGGCCGACACAAAGGGATATCCGGTCGCGAGTAAACATTCGGAGATGAGATTGCTGTTTGCATACGCGATTAAAATGACTGGATTCGCTCCAAATCGGATTACAAAGCGCTGGAAAAACGCGCTGCGAATTTAAATAATGCCGCGTCGTCATTAACGAACGCTCCGCGTCTGCCGAAAAATCGCTCATCGTTCGCGACCATACGACTCGTATAAGAAAACCCGAGAGAGCCCGTAAATCGCGACTTTCGACTCGGTGTTTTTTTTAATTCGGGGTTGAACGGTTGAAGCTATTCTTCCTACTTTTTCATATCGACGAGCCTCAAGAGACATTATTAAAAACGAATACGCGAAAATTACGAGATGAAGATGGATGCTCGCTCTTTCATAAACACCGTGGAAACTTTTGACGCATATATTTAATGGCGCTTCTTCTTTTCAGATCTTCCCCCTAGTAACGATACTTTGTTGACGTTTCTTGTGTTTCGCGCATGCCCGCGTGTTTCTTTTATTAAAAGATAGATCCCGGATTCTGATCCTATGCAAAGTTTATAATGATATAATAATAACACAGTTACGAAACTGTAAATTTGTATGCTGGTAGAAATATTTCTAGTAAAAATAAAATGTCACGTATTTATAGAAGGCGTAGAAAGCACTTGTTGCTCTCTGTATTGATTGACAAAGCGAGTGGCGCTTTCGATGTTTTCAAGTTGAAATCTGTTGAACTATTGAGGTAGAACGCGATGATAAGTTCGAGTATAAATATATCATAGATCGAGATTCATCTCGACCGCGATTATCGCTAGCATTATCGAATAGAGCAATTACGAAAGTTATAACGATCAGTGAAACTTAATTATAAGTAATTGCAAACACGATTGTGTCTTGAGAGGAGGGAGGAATGCTTGGTTGGAAAATTCGCTTTTCAAAAAGTTGCCGCATAAAGTTTACTCGAGTTACAAAATCGACATTGAAAGCGAATCTATAATCGGGAAATAAGAGATTGTATAATATCTGCAATATTTTCTTCGGACGAACTTCTCGGACGCAATCTTTAATTAAGATGTATATACTGGTTGCGCCGCGCATCCCGATTATTTCTACGGCTTTTTGCATATTGTTCGCGGGAGAATTTTAAAGAAACTTAAACAATGGTTACTTTTAATTAACTAAGTAGAACTTGATTCGCTCTCTTTAGTATAACAAAACGAAGCTGTTTTTATTAATAAATTATATAACTACAAAGTGTGCAATTCTCTCAAAGTTTTTGGCAAATATATATAATAATAATTGATAAAAATAATGTTTTATAAAACCCTAAATCTGTAAATTAAAGGGGACAAGTGCCTCATGAAAACATAAATTTAATAATCTCTGTTTCTTTTTTTTCCATTTTTTTTTTATTTTCTTCATGATTTTACTTGACATTTTTATATGATAAATAGATGTAATTTTACAAGTTTCAATTTGTTAAATAACATATAAATATTTATAATTATTTGATTAATATAATTTGTTATAATAGTTCTTTTTTCAAAACGTCTTCCAAGCTTCGCTTTTCTAGAGGCGCATGCTGAGTTTAATTTACAGACTTGAGGTTTTATAGAACTTTTTTTTTATCAATTATTACTCTTTTAGGGGACAGCAGCAATAATTTTTTTTTTTAAACGACTACTCTAATATATACATATATGTATATGTATATATATGTATATATATAGTAATTAACTTTAGACAGTATTTTTTGGAATAAAAACAATTTTCATATACATATGTTTATTCATATATTGATAAAGATTGTATATTAAGAGCCTAGTTTTGAAAAAGAGATAATCTACATTTTAAAGATACACACACACACAATATCAATATACGAATATTATATAAAAATAGTTTTTATTCCAAAAAATACGCCACATTTCACAAATAACGATCATTAATTCGTCTAGAGCCGATTACTGAACGACGACAATGAATAGAAGATTCATTATGTCGGGGGATGCGACGAGAGAATGGAGAGAAGGACCTAGATGTTGAGAAGTGACGGATTGTATATTGCGCTTTTCTCCCATTATACACGGGAGTGTGCCATCTTCGGCTGTGCTGCTCCCATCCCGTTTTGTTTGTCCGCCCGCGCGAACGTCTGTTTGTTAATCTCTTCTGTGCCAGCATCCACCCGCCCACCCATCCGATTCTGATGCGTATCGCGGCGCGAAATCCATCTCATGTCACCGAGTCGGCGAAAGATATCAGCATGTGTATATACTATCGGAAAACAATAATCGGACCTGCCGCGAGGGGAGGGGAGGGAGGGGGGCGGGAAGCCTGAATCGATTGATAACTTCGTCGGATAACGATCGCGTTGGCTGATGTCAGACTTACGCGGCAACGCAAGGTCAATGTGCAGTTAACCCGTTGCAGAGAGCAGAAACGGGATTCGAAGTGGCTGATGTAGGCTAACGAATTTATACTTTCTAAATGTCAGAGGTGGTCGAACGCGGTTCGAAGGAGGAGACGCAGCTAAGAGGCTGCGAGGATGATCTCGAATGTATTGTTCGAAGCATTTGTATGTCTCTATGTGAATCTTATAAATTGTCGCTTTATCTTTTTCTTTTCTAACGTTCGTGCGAGTTTCTAAACGTCAGGAAATATTCTAAACGCGTAAAATGTATACTTTGAAAGAAATCTGTGCAAAAATGCACGAGAAAATTTTTCACAAAATTATATAAAAATAGGACATTTGTATATATAAGAATTAGTTTAATATAGCAGCAGCAGCAGTTAATATATCACGGTGAATAATCAATCATCCCGAATTCTCTACGGATTAATTCTTTAATTGAGCATGCAATTTATCACGCAATAGATTCCGCGGGACGAACCGACCGCGAGATTCTGCGGTCGCCGAATTCTTGGTCGCCCTTTGAATAATAACCCGACGTCCAAGATAATCACTTCAAAGCATTCTCGAGCATAGTCGGTCATTCAGGTTGTGCATTCCTCTATTCAAGAACGCATAACTACTTTGTTATCAAGTTTCTGGCTCGTTCACCCGCACGCTTAGGCGATCTCAAATCATTTATTCTGTTCAAAGAACAAGTATTGTCAAAGATCTCCGTTCTTTGTTTCTTCTTATTTTTATAGAATTTCATAGAATGGAATAGCTACTTTAAAGTTATAAAAGAAGGATATTGTATCATATTATAATGTATCATATTATAGTTGCGATATGTTTAGCAAATTGGAAATGCTTATTTTTTTTCTCGTACTTTCTTTTTTATATATATATATTTTTCTGTCTTTTTTAATCTTTTATCTTTCTTTCAATCTTGTTATTAATTTACTTAACATTTTTCTTACAATCATTTAATAGTGAAGTTTCGTCTGTGATAAGAGGAGAATTAAATTTTCAATAGATCAATTTGCACTTTCGGGAGGTCGACAAAATGTAGAAACTTTTCACTAATGTGCATATATATGTGTGTGTGTGTGTGTGTATGTTCTGTGCTATTGTACACGTGCGCGCAGCGTTTACTCGGCGTGTACCGTGGCCGTTTGCTTTGACGTCATCGGCGAAGGACGAGGGTTTGCAGCAAGGCAAAGGGTGCTCCGTCACACCGGAGGTAAATTAGTAGCTCGAGTGTGCATCTTGGCGGAGCTCGGGCCCGACGTTAACGCGTTAACACCGTGACTGGTTGCGGCAGATTCTGCAGCAGGCTGCTACGGTAGTTGTCGTCGACTGTTGCCAGCAGCAACAGTAGAAGGGAAGGACGAGTGAGACACAAAGAGGAAGGATCGGGACGCCGGGCACAAATGCCGTTCTTCAGCTTCTCGCTCTTCTCACTGTCTCTCGTAGCTCGAGTGCGACTCGCGTCGATTTGTTCTTGCGTCAGTCTCGTCATAAAGATTACGATATACGACAGGAGGAAAAGTCTGGAGGTGATAAGGACCGAGCGAGACATTCTGACGATGAGCTTTTTATCTTTATCGCACGTTCTTATTCCGAGCTTTAGTCAATCGATGTCGATCGGTTTCGAATAAAATCACAACCGTCGAACAACAGGTCGTTCACGTCGCGCAAAATATGAAAATACATTCACGCCGCGATTCTTGTCGGGATAAGCCATGAATTATTAAACAGAAGCCATTCGAGTTTTTGCTCAGCTAGTTTCTTCATAGCGTCGCTCTCTTATATAAACGCCTAAGAGCGTCGATATTTCTAAAAACGGCGTCACGTCGGCGGTCTAATGAGAACACGTGTCACGCTGTGACAGTGTCACGGCTGTCAGTGACGCTAGTGTTACGCGACTAATCAACCTCAAGATTAATGCGACAATTACGCACGGCTCACAATACAAAAGTTTTGCGAACGATGGAATCAAGAAGCAGAAAGAGAGAAAGAGAGAGAGAAAAAAGACTGCGCCTCGCTCGGAAATAAATTTTCCCGGGTAAAGAACTTTTCCAATAATAACAGAAATATAAATTACGAGGATGGGGCGCAGGCGGACGCGATAACGAAGCGAGAAGAAGGAAATACACCGGGACGCGTAACGAGAATACGATTGAATGAAACAAACAAAATAAACGGGATGCAGCCGCGGTTGCCCCGACCCTGGCAAGCGCCGAATCGGTGCAGCGATTAGTATTTCGCTGGCGGTGCAGCGTCGCGGGATGTAAGAGAAGAAAGGAAAGAGAAGAAAGAGAGAGAGAGAGAGACAAATGGAACCAGCATCTGGATTCTGCCGAATATGCTGGCATAAAAGTACGCACGAAGAGAGTCGACAGCGAGAACGAATGGTTTCGCATACACATGAAAGATATGTATTACATTAGTCGGCCTCCTGACCCGACTCTCTCAGCGGCTAAGTCCTGAATACCGAATGAACTTATTGTTGGCGCGAGCAAGCGCGGCTGCTGCTATTTTCCCGATACTATAGGGAGTCTGCAGCAAAACCGGCATTGTTTCGACAACGCGATTGTTTTACGGCGAATGGTATCTCTTTGTTCTCTAATTGTAGTAGCGCGCGTTACTGATGTAATATACACGGCATAAAAAATTGATTCAAACATTTCCTCAATTCGGGCGCGCGTTATCGGTTATACTCTGTTTAGATCGCCTCAAAATACCTATATACGATTGGAAAATTTGACTTAAATTTAACACGTATTCTAAACCATCCACACACATTTTTATGGGATATAATATGAATATGTTAAATGTTAAATGGTGATAAATGATAAATGTGATACTAATACTGTGTTAATATTTCAACACAATGAATGCAAACTTTATAGTAGTTTGAAATAAATTTTATGTAGAATCAACATTTTTTTAATGATAAAATTAATTTAAAACAAAAGTTATTGATATCTATAATCACTCTCTTCTATTACAGAATAAATATTTTTTCCTGTAAATTATAACAGATAAATCCTGTCATCGATAATACGGAACATATTCATATCTGTTGTATAAAATTAAAAATATGTTTGTGCACATTGTGTTATTTTTTTATGTGTTTTATTAATTCAACATTTGAGTTCAATTAACACAACAACAATACGTTAAATTAATACATGAATATGTTAAATATATTTATTATAAAAATTTTAACCGACATTTTTTTAACAAGAAAACAAATTTTTCAACTATATACGAAATGCAAAACGATGCAATAAAACTCGTTCTCCGTATAATTTTTTTTGTCGCGGAAAAAATGACCCGAAAAAATTGATCAAATAAATATAGATACTCTATATGCAATTCTCATTCGTTTTTTTTTTTTATCCAGTAACACGCTCGATGATATCAGACAATAATGTATATCCAATCGAGAATATGATTCGCGAGGAAGATTGTGACCGGAGTATTCGTGATTATTAAAATACAAAATGAGTCTTCATCAGTTATTCAATATTATTTGCGAGAAAGCCGGAAGTGGAATGGTAGGATCCCGGCGATCGAAACTTTTTCCTCACAGAAGGACATCTGTTTGATTCGCGCGTGACGTTATTTATCGCCGGAAATTACCCACTTTTTTCCTCGAGTCACCTTGGTCGTTTCACGAGGCACATCACACGCGTAATCGTCACTGAAATAAATCAGCCCGACTGAGATCGTATCGCAGCACGAGTCGCGATTTCGACGCGCGTGGATGGACACTTGACTTGGTTTTTTCCCGAAATCATAAAGACCCGAGAGGGGGGACTAATCTTCGCTCCCTTTGGTTTTTCTTTTCTCTTCTTATCTTCAACCCTTGAAGTTAATTTCGCCGGATATTTTCCAGTCTATCCTACCCGGACATCTTTACGGCACGATTTGCGTCGATTTACGCATACCTGCCCAAGGATGAGTCTGCCTAAAGTACGAGAGGGCATTAGATAAGAACGCGCTGATCGATCCCGCGGGCAAGGATCCTCGAAAAAAATAGGGAGTTATAGGGAAAAGTAAGAACAGAGGGGAAACTGCGTACAGTACTATCGACCCTTGGATCGACCCTTTCGAATCGCTCTTGAACAACGGCTTCATTCTTATGGGCACTTGAAATTTCCTCTATATTTTCTGAAAGTTTATGAGCTCGATCCAGAAATAAACCGCAAGTCTCTCTCTATTAAGCCTTCGGGAAAACCTTTGACTGAATATTATCATATCTTGATCTACGAATCGTTTTATGATTAATACAAATTCATTTGGATTTTAATAAGAAATAAAATTATGAAATAATCTATTTGAAAAGATTAGATAAATTAATATTGAATAAAAATTGAGTAATAAATTATCGTAAAAATCTTTCTATATAATCTGTATTATAAATAAATCACATTTTTTAAAGATAAAATTAATAGCGCTTAAGTAATACATCTAGCTACACACAGCTCTTCATAAATTTTTTTTATTTTATTATTTTATTATTTCTACGCAAAAATTTAAATTTACTTTATGTAGTTAATTTATATTATTTTTATTTATACGATATAGACATATTTATATAGACATTTTTTTCGTAACGAATATTGATTACAAAAATTTTTAATAACCTTTGATCTTATTTTAACGCAAACCGCAAGACGATCTTGAAGCAAAATCTGGACTAAGAATGAACATAAATCTGAAATATGCCTTTTCTCAAGGCGACTTCAAGCAATCCAACCGCCAAGCGTTAAATCTCGAAATTGTGACTTCAACAGGCGCAATAAAATCCACCGGATATCGCCCTCCGATCGCTGAGGGGGATATCACGTTAAATTTCCACGAGTCGAGGAAGGAGACGAGAGAAGAGAAAAAGGGTTCCTTAGCCCTTCCTTTAAAGAACTCGCCGCGGCGTAATCTTCGACCGACGTATTTTTCAGTCACGCCAAAAACCGAAAAGCGTGTCTTATTCGCGTCTTATTCTCTTTCTCTCTTTCCCTCTTTTATTTTATCCTTTTTTCCCTCCTTTTTTTCTCGTCAGAGGCGGTAACGAGGATGGGACTTATCCGGCCCCGAAATCTCCGACGCGAAATTGCGAAAGCCGGACACAAAGAGGCTGCATGCAACGAGTACCATGAGAAAGAGAAGATCGTATCTTCTCGTTTCTGTCATGTTAGCGGCCGAAACGCAAAGAACGGACAGACGGATGGACTGGTCCTGACACGAGATGAACCGCGAGCGCATCATGCACACGGCGCTTTCGTTGTTAAGCCATCGATCTCTCCTCTCGTCCGGGTACAACGGCGCGCACGTTCCGGAAGATGTGCAAACTCATCCACGATATACACCGCAATCACCGATTTTGATGAGGATCGGGGCGTATGTGTAGGATGAGGATGGGGTGAAGAATCGCTTTTTCAGGATAAAAATCGGTTATTCTTGCAAAGATGAAAGTGTGCTTGCTTTTAGTTCGTGATGTAATACTTTATATAAGCTAAAAATGAGCGAGATATTTGATGTAAAACTTTCGCGAACGGAGGAGGATTAAACTCTCTATTAGGCTACGCAAATAAAGTTTGGAGAGAATCCGTTTTCTTAAATCTTTCCCTCGCACTCTTAGAAAAGAAAAAGTTCTAATATAAATTATAAAATAAATTATAAAATATTCTTTCGATCGTTCTAAACCGCTTTTTTTCATCTGCCGAACAAGTTTTCTCTACGAAAATCATTTTTACACGATAACAAAAGTTTTACGCGAAGAAACTTTCGATTCCTTTCAGAAATTCACGTCTGACTCGCGAGATTTCATTTGGAGTGTGATTTCAAAAATTCCTGGATATCGAATATTTCGCTTTTCTTAACCAGGAAGGAACCTGTCTCCATCGGCGGATATATAAACTCCGCTTTCCAGAATCCATACAAAGAACGAGTTTAAATTTCTTCTATCTTCCCCGATATATTTCTTTTTCACATCTGCTTTTTCGTTGTGATATCACATAGCTGAGAGATTCGCTTATGGTTACGTATACCCGTGTTCTTCTTTATCAGAGTGCGGCGGGTTCGTGATACATCGCGGTATGTATATATGTATAGGATCAATAATAATGACCTATATAGTAAAATAATACACACAATATACGATACTTTAACGATGTATCGTATAAAAAAAGTGGAGAATTTTTATGTCGAATTTTCTAAAGTTTTATAAAACGACAACATTGAGAATCAAATAATTAGACTGTATTAGACTTATTAATCAATAAATAGCGATCATTTCGCTAATAACGCTACTCGCTACCCTTTCAAGATTTTTGGGGAAAAATGTAAGAAATGCAAGAAATTTTATTTCGATACGCAAAGATTTAGCATATGCTATAAACAACAATGTTTTTCACATTACGAGCGCATTTATGTCACACGAGGATTTAAGATCCCGTTATTGTTTCCGAATATTTTGACATCTTTGAAGCTTTCGTGATATCTATCTTCACATGAGAGACAAATAATTCGTTCGAAAGTAATCAGGTGCAACGATTCTCGCATGACGTGTAATATCCGCCTCGATTCGGTTAAACGTATCAGAAGTGGAATTCACCGTGGACGCCCGGTATCTTTTTATCTCGCTTTTAATATCCTTTATTTGTCAGCGCGTCGTATATACTTTCGAGATTCCCGGTGATTTTGGCATCCATCGCAGCACTCGCAATTTTTCGCATCTCCGCTACGCCGACCTCCAACGCGGGTCACAATGCGCGTATCTCTTCGGTCGAGATAATCCATTGAGTAAAATCCGTAAAATAATCAATTCTCGTCGTATGTCTGACGAAGGATATATCTTTTTCTTTCGCTCATTTGGGAATTTATATTAATGTCACCGGTACCGCGTAATCCACGGTGTTCGCCGGTCCGGATCCGACAACTGACATCTTTCCCGCAGAATCGCACGCGCACGTTATATATATATATATCCACGTAATTACAGAGCGTTTCCTGTCAGGTTACTAATGGGGAAGAGATTTAAAAGATTCATTAGGGACGACTTGGGGAAGACAGCGTGTTTGCACACACACACGCGAGAAACTTAGTTTCAAGAAATTACTATCGTCATATCTTGGAAAAGCGGGAAAAGAATTTTGCTATCTGACATTTAATTATTGAATTTAATAATAAACATCGAATGGATATTATATCTGGGGACGAGACGTCTACTAATAATGTATATTATTTTCCTACTTTATATACTATATTATTGTATCAAAAAGGTGATAATTTCACTGAATATATGGAATGTCATAGAATTAGCTGTCTCAAAAACTAATGGACTCTCTAGTGTCATTTTTCATTAATGACAAATACTCGAAATCGCTCGAGAAATATACAATAAATTGTTGCGACATACTATTGATAATAAAATACACCGAATAAAAAAAAAAAGAATTTTATGCAATTTCGAAAAGAATATATCCAACATCCGAATGACGGAGATATCTCTTTCGAGCGTCTTTGGAGCGCTTTAACGGCGCCGTTCTTCCGTCATTCGTCTCTCCGGCAATTGCGGTCCCAGACGTTAATCTCGCTGGCGATTTTTCTGTTTCAAGGAGGAAACGCCGACGACTGTCCTCAGGATAGCGTGCCGAACGAGAAGGACGGCGGTTGCAAATGCGCGGATTGTCCACCCCGCAAGTGTCGATCGGGTCAACGACCGGTGTTGGTGAGAGGCACGTTTTCCGGGACCCCCGGTAATTGCTGTCCGCGCTACAACTGCGTTCCCTCAGGTAATGAAATCCATAAACGCGAACCGCGATGGGAAATGGTATTTGCCGAGTATAACGATCGGCCGTGCGTGAAAAATCCGGGTCTATTACGTGAAACCGAGAAAATGATATACGCGATTGTTATCAGCACAGTAATATCACGCTTTTCCCTTCGGTTAAATCACGCCGTATCGAGAAACGAATCAAATCGATGATAAACGTTGACCTTAGACGACCAAAATATGCTTTTATAAGAGAATACTTTCTCTTATAACGTTTATTGAAAATAAAATAACATATATTTACGTTATCTTTTATATCTCCCCTATTTTATTAAAATTAAATAAAATTCTACATAAAATATTGAAGATATTAGGTATTGTATAAAGTGATTAATATATATAAGTTAGCAGTTAATATTGAAAATAAAGAATCTAATTAAAACGAGTTTATGATCTCGAATCGCATCTCTTTCGGTTCTACAGATCACCATCACCGGATTGAGTCATCGTGTCCCGAGGACAGCGTTTTAACGGATGACGGTACCTGCAAATGCGTCCCGACGTGTCCACTGCCCAAATGCCGACCGGGCCAACGGCCGATTCAAGTTAGAGCAGCCAAACCCGAGACACCCGGTAGCTGCTGTCCCCTTCACGACTGCAGACCCTCAGGTAATTACGAAAAGTCGTAATCGGCTGACATTTCTCTCAGCGATAGAAATACCATATATTGGATCGATATCTCATTGATATCTACTTTCTCTCTTTATCTTTCTCTATCCCTTCTTCTCTTTATCTGGCTTTCGTACTCCAATGCAGCCTCTCTTTCTCTCTTTCCTTTTCTCTCTCTCTCTCTCTTTCAAAGAGCTCCAATTGCAATCTGACGAGGCAAGCTCGTTCGTTGAGCTTGTAGCTTCGATGTACTTTAGATATCAGCACGATGAACTTCCAA
>JBCAUJ010000024.1:2412022-2431514 GCA_038406275.1 Cataglyphis albicans
ATCTACCTGTTGAATTTTAATGAAGTCATTCTTATCTCGCGAAATCGCGAGCGAGCATTCTCTCTCTCTCTCTCTCTTTCGCAGTTGAAATTTTATAGTATTCCGCGTGCATGTTTTAAAATTTAATAACATTTTTACTACGAGAGTACACATTATATCGATAACTACAAATCATTACATTAGAAATATTATCACTCCTCCCGAATATTTTTATGATATCAATTTATTGAATATTATTAGCCTTTCAATATAATCCACCATTTTTAAGCTTAAATCTGGCATTCCTTTCTTTAATATTTCAAATATACGAGAAGCAATAGCTTCTGCAAATAATTAAACTATCTAATTGCGTGCAAGTATTAAGTAAAATACACGTGCAGAGTATATATTTAAATACATTACAATTGATAGATCGTTCCCTTTCAATCTAATAGATTTCCGGCAATTAAATATCATTTTATGTTATATGGCAAATTCACTTTGGTTCTATGTTGCGCAGAACAGTGTTTAAACAAGCAACGCGACAATTAAACAGGATTCTATCTTGTTAACAATATTCATTAGCCCACAGTCCGCATTATCGGTCTCCCGTACACGGTTGATGTGTCGTTTAATTAATACACTTTTGTCGAAAAGTGCACGCGATAATAAATATTGACATAAACCCTGATACTATAAATTGCGATAAATAGCGATACAACCGATTTAAATTCTCTTTCTCTCTCTCTATCTCTCTCTCTGTCCGGTTTTCATTGCAAAAGTACATATTATTATGTTAATTACAAAAATAATTATTTCCCGATCGTGATTTGATATTCTAAGCGAAGCTGCAATACATAATATTTACAATTGATTCGTAGCGATCGTTTTATTTACATTTACGTGATTATTTTTCGTTTGATTTTGAATCTAGAATATTAATTAAAGCGAGTAATTTTTCGTAAAGGGAGCCCCGCGATATTAGACACCAACTTGTTTCTTGCATCTTAAAGGTAAATCTTACGAATCTTCATTTAACGCGCCTTTGTTTCTCCCCATTTTTTTCGAACCTTTATTCTCTCTTTACTAAGAAATTATATCCTTAATATTTTCTATCCAAAGCGCTTTTATAATTGCTTTCAATTTGAATCGTCGATATCTTCTTCTCGCCACGATACGCGGGGCAGCAAAGAGTAATGAAACATCGCGAACAATGAAAATAGAATAAAATGGAAAAATCCCCGGGCGCATGAAAAAAAAAAAAGGAACGAACACCCTTTCATATTTCTTGTAAAAGCCCGCGAATTTAGCTTTTTTCCGACACGGCAGGCTCCGTATGTGAAATAGCGGGGAAAACGTATTACGTACGCGAGGGACAGGCCGGTTAACCAACGAGCGACGTGCGCGTATATCGGATGAAAAAAATTCGAACGAATTTTTCCCCTTTCAACGCGAAACGTATGTTACGTACGTGTGTAACGACAAGGAAATAATGGGAGCTATGAACGCTGCTGTACGCCAGCGCGTCAGCGGTGCGGCTCTCGAAAATTGTTTTTGCCCGCTGCGTTATCGCGGCGGATTTTTCACGAGAATGAATGTGCCACTTTAAAGTTCGGCAAGCGTTATGAATGAACGCTCGTAAATGAGATGGCTAGGCGGATAGGTGTATTCGCGCACTTCCCACTTCCCGCTTGACCCACATATTTCTTTTTATGGATGCGAAAAGCACCAGCGTTAAGAATCGACGCTTCAAAGGCAAACGCATCAATTGAAAACTTGTCGGCAAAACGATACGAAACATTCTTGGCTCGTATCCGCGAAGTATGTATCGTCGAAAGAAATCGCGAAGGAAATTGAATTAAACTTTAAGTTGCTTTGAGAAAATAACGCACATTACTTCCGAGGTGATGACAGTTCATTTCATCAACGGCGATTTGAAGGAAGACTGACAGTACGTGTCGTCTCATGCAGAAGAGATCAACGCTCGAGAGTTTACCATCCACGGAGTGTACTTGGCATGTAAATTTCACGTACAGGTTGTATAAAGAAAGGAAGAGAATGGAGAGACAGCGAGCGTATAAATAAATTCGCTCTAAGCGATGCCTGCGTGAATAGCAAAGTCATCAACGAGGAGCTTAATCGCATGATTTCGCGTCAAAAACCCTCGACAGTTTTAATGACAGCGACTACTAACCCGTAGTCGTTCGTCTAACGAAATAATGTCGCGGATAATCAGATTTTCGCGACATTGAAAGAGGCGTAAGACAACTTTGTATGTGTGTGTGTGTGTGTGTACGATTACGCGTTAAAGGGAACTATGAATATTAAGCGAGATTGCAAATCTTTATGAGATTCTGCAATTTCCGTCGCTTTGATGATTACCAAGCGCTTGTCGCCGCTGGAAAATTGACGAATAATGACTTGATCGTCGAAGAGGAACGTCGTAAACGCGCGCGGTCGACGATAATACGCGCGTTCTCGTAATCTCGTATGCATAATTAACGGCCGTTCGTCTAATAACGCGGCGACTCTCCGTCGTCGTCGTCGTCGTCGTCGTAGTCGGGGGAAAATCGTCCGGCAAGATTGAAGAACTCGTTAAAAACGTAATTGCACTTTTGTGCGAGGCCGCGATTTTTCTTCAGGGACCGGGCGCGAGGTCGCGTCGCGTGAAAGGTGCGCTCGACGTCGAAAAATCCGTCGCAACAATTTTATGCAAGAGTTTGCAAACTCGGGAAACATCGAGGTACTCATTCTCTCTCCCTCTCCTTCAAGTTTTCCTCGTTCGCTCGCCAAACTAACATATTTGGGTTAGCGATGCTTCCCGGCGGCGTTGCCGTGTGACTTATTTATAAATCGCTTTCAAAAAAATATCTTTTATACTTTCTAGCGTATCGCAAAAATCTCGGAGGAGAGAAATAATCGAGGATGCAGCGTAAAAATGGTCTAATAGTATGGTCAAAAAATTTATTTATTTATTTATATTTATTAACGGGAAAGAGGTCCCTTTAGTATAAAGAAGAAAGAAAATATAATTGCAATTTCATCGACAAAAATTCTGAATAAGATGCTGAGAGAATAAATGAGAAAAAGACAGATATAACAAATTACAAAAAAAAAAAATAAAATAAAGTAAAAATGTTTCCTTTTTAAAATGTTTTTACAATTACTATCTAAATGCTAACGATTCTTTAATGCACTTGGCGCATTTTCTTGTTGCTTTTTTTTAACAAATAATAAATTAATTGACTTGATTTTTTCCCATACTATTCTTATTTTTCCGAGTTCTACTGTACAGATTCCAATCATTAACTATTTTTAATTTCTAATAAAATTATCGTATTTCTAACTAATATCTAACTAACTAACTAAATATTTCTGTCCGTCGGTTCTCTTAGATCCAATCTCCTGGGTAAAGCCCGAGGAGAAACCGCAAAACTGTATTCACGAGGGTGTCTCCAGAAGACTCGGCGAGGAGTGGAAGCAGAGCGACTGCATCACTTGCGTCTGCAACGAGGACGGAATCGCGTCTTGTCAAACTACCATGTGCAAGTCCTGCGAGAACGCGATACCGCCCGATCCCGGCGAGTGTTGTCCTCATTGTCCACCACCGACGAACAGTAGCTCTGACTTGGATCGTCATTCTGATAGCGAGTCTTGCGAAACGTCGTTGGACGATTGCAAGATGAAGTGCTATCACGGTTTCCGCACGGATAAGAATAACTGCCCGATTTGCGAGTGCGCCGACGATTTGGTAAGAATATGAAATAATCGCGGATACTTTTCAACAGATTTGCAAATAAACTAAGCGATTGTTAAAGCTTTTATTTAATGTTGGTAAAAAAATATTATAAAAGATTGCTTTGCAAAACAATTATAATTATATATAATTATTACGTTGATATTTCTTTTCGATAAATTTAATTTTGGAAATGAGATTTTTTCTTGGATTAATATATATATTATTTAAATATTACATATAACATCTAATGTAATAATGCAAATATAATTGATGCGTGCGCAAACTAGGATACGATATAATAAATAAAAACTGCTCCGCGTTGATCGACGTTTATCTAGAACGACAATGTAATTTCTCTCCTAATGTCTTGTCATCCATCACGAAACGTTTACTATCAACCCTAGTTAAATGCAACCGTCTCGGCAACATCATGTCGCGCGGATTTTCAGTCGTGACCCGGATAAGAGAGGAGACATAGTTTCTCTTATCTGTACCCGAAACGTACCTGTGCAGCTGGTGTGTAAGATTTCTTCTCGCAACTATCGCGCAGGGGCGAAGTTCGCGGATAAGAGAAATTCCGGCGGTAGTCTCCTCTCAACGCCACCGTGCGCGTTTTATCTCACGACGAGCTGACGACTTCCGTCTTCTCCCTTCAGGAGGTCGACCTCGTGCCGGATGTGCTGCCGGAGGATTACAAAGTTTGTCCGGAACTGCCGCACTGTGGACTAAACTGCGATCTCGTCAAGGACGAGGACGGTTGCACGGTGTGCGCCTGTCAGACGCCACCGCTGCGTTATTATCCGCCAACGAACGACACCGCCCCGGACGCGACTAACGACAAGAGGATCTGTCCCGAGGTCAAATGCGATCTTCACTGCGAACGCGGCCTCGTCATGGACGAGAACGATTGCACTTTCTGCGAATGCAAACCGTCCACCGCCGGCTGCCCGCCACTTGTCGGATGCAGGAAAAGATGCAGCTTCGGTTACAAAACGAACAAACGCGGCTGTCCCGTAAGTATAACTCCCGTATACGCGTCCCGTATTACGCGGCTGTTTAAAGTATCGCCGAATAACCGACCAAGATTTCTTGCAGATATGCCGCTGTCAAGCTTCGTGCATGGACCATTTGAACGAGACGCATCCGGAGGGATCGACTTGGCATCCTAACAGCTGCACTATGTGTACTTGCGAGACCGGCGGACGACTTAATTGCAAAGAAACCATCTGCTCGGTGGCCTGCAGTAATCCACTGCCACCGATACCAGGCACTTGTTGCCCAGTGTGTCCGATCACGGTAAGTTTCGTATTATCGATTTCCTTACCGCTGCCATATACGATACCGATGCGCATTTTAAATAAATTATTTTTGATTATTTCTAAGATATTTTTGCAAACACGAAATCTTTAAAGGTAGATTAAAAATTGTACTTAAGATAGTAGCCTAAAGAAAGCTAAAAATTTCTCTCACGTGTATGTTTGTTTCAGACGAACAAGAAGAATGACACGATTAATCAGATCACTAGCCGAGGTTGGGGCACAGTACCGATTACGTTAATCGTCGTACTCGCGTTACTGTGCCTACTACTGATAATCCACATCGTGCGCAATCGTTTCCGTGGCCGTCTATCACCTTCGGAGGCCTCATACGCGTCGTATCCACCGCAATATTACAAGTGTGTGCCCGCCTATGACACCCCGGTTCATCGGAACGAGAAGATCGTACCTTTGTAAAAGACTGTTGTGTTGATTCCCAAAGAGAGCGCGCGATTATCGACAAACACAATTTTGCGATTATACGCGCAAATACAAGCGATTCGCTAACTGTTTTATATATACCCGATCGTCGACAAGATTCGGCGACTTGGGACTTTACGATCGCTATTACACGATATTAACTCTTAAACAATGAACCTTTTATTTATAATTTATATTGTAAATTATAATTTATTGTTCATAAACAAAACAAAAAAATGCGATAAAATATGTAAAAAATTATAGAATTTTCTCCAAAAAATCTTTTTAAAAATTATACAACTCCATCAAGTCAGAATTTCAAGTCTGAGATAAATTATTCTACATGATGAATAGATAAAATGCCTTTAAGAGTTAATAGCAGTGAATGATTTATAACTCATCGAGATAGTTTATTAGCAGACGTAAATCTGTTATTAACATCACGCTAATTTAAGGATAAAGCGAATATCAGAGGAAAATCAAATGTCGCGCATGAAATATTGCATAATTCTCTCTCTTTGGGTCCGGCTGAAAATACTTTACGTAGATTCAGTATTATCTGTAAGCGGCAGTGAGTGTGTGTTGCGAACTTTAAAAAAGAGAAGAAGAAAAAAGGAGATGAGAGAGAATCGCCAATTCGAACCAAATTCATAAAACGTATTTGCCGAGTCCTCTTGAATCTTAACTTCAAATGACACGCATCGTATAACTTGTAAATTATAATTAAAACTGTAGCGTAATTATGGTTAATTAATATAGGTATAAATGTATTAATGTTAATCCATTGTAGGGCACTCTAACTTAAAAAAAAAAAAAAAAAAAAATCGTAAAAGAGACAAGTCTTCACCGTAGTATTAGTTCCCTTGATCTCTGGACCATCATTATTATCTCGTGCTAATGAACGTTTATATGAAATAAAAAGTATTCCTTTTTCCTTTTTTTACACGCTATTAAATATGGATATTAAAATTCACAACGATCCGAAGCGATTATCAAATGTCTTTTAAGAGATAAAAATAATCTTTTTCTATTATTTTTATAATTTTTATTATATTATTACGAAAATTTATATTATTATCAAAAATCTTTTTACATCATGGTAGCATCATTTTGTTTTCATACGTTTTTGTAATATATATTTTGCTTTTTATGCGATATTAATTCTATTAATTTAAGATTTATTTAAATCACCTTGCGACGGTTGATTTGTGAGAACAACTTTATAGACTTAATCGTAGGTTAGCTGTTAACAACTGTGTTATTAGACTGTTCCTATATGTTTTACCTTTTATTATTAATATAAAGTAAAATAAAATTAAGTCGAAAAATAAAGTCTCCCTTTTATCACTAATATAAGTCTTGCTCGCTGCGAGTACAACATGTAATATTTATATCTAATGAGAATTCCTAATTGCGTCTTATTTGCGCGGAATGAAGCACCTTGCGAAGGGATGAAGTAGGTACGTGTACATATACCGTAAAAGTTTAGATTAAGATGAAACTGAAGCGATGCTGAAAGCTCTCGTTTCCTTCGAAACTCTGTCGCGATCGACTTTAAGATTTGCGCTCGATGCGACGTGAGTAGCAGATATCCCGGTGCGCGGATCACGATAGCGTTACATAATACACGATTACGTTCCGTAACTTCTCGGTTGCTTGTACATACACACCCGGAAGTTTGTTTCTCCGGTGGCTTGCGAATTCTCGGGTGGCGAACCCAAATTATTTTCAGATGCTAACTAACCAAGCTTAGATAGACGCATCTCTCTTGTTCGTACATATTTCACGCTATGATGGAACATGCGGCAACAACATAGTAATGATATAACATAATACACACAACGTGAGCTTATAAAATGCGGAGATAAGAATGAATACGATAAATGAAATTGCGATAGACGAGAATCGATAAAAGTCGGCGAAATCAAACGAGCATTCTCATTGACGAGGATAAAATGGAAGGAATTTAAACGTGATTTGAAATTCGAAAATTACGTATTCATTGAACGAGAGAATTACTAATATTTTGAACAAACAACCGGTTCCCCGCCAATGAACCATACATATCCATGTGCTTATACAAACGCACGTAGCTTTTCTTCATTCTTAATTAAAACACATACATATATTTTTTCAATGTGACTTGTCTTATATATCTCGTATGTATAATCGTATAGCCTATACATTAGACTTATTTATACGTACACGTGTAATCGTGCAAACAACCCATGCGCGCATAACATACATTTACTGTCTATAAACCGCAGGCTGTATTTCCACACGTGTGTGTATGTACTTCGGAGACAATATATACGTAGTATACCGACGAGATAGAGAGACCCGGATAGCGTATATAAGGATGATTTCTTTTCTTGTTGTATTGTATACAGTATGCACGTCGGCAGTAACAATAACAATTAATGATAACAATAGAATAATAATATAATTTAGCACATATGCGCGCGGTTCTTGACGATGAATCCAATTCATAACGGACAGTGTATACAATAAAATTTGTGATAGACGATAATCGGACCTTTGTATGCGCGCTTTGCAAAAAGAATTTGTGATTTTTCCGAGAAATTTTGTAACATATAAATGCTCACAGGATTTGTGATCTATTGTTGCGACGCCGTATTCGACTCATTTATGATATCCTATTTCAACTTTCCGATAAAAAATATGATTGAAACAATTGTATTGAGGAAAAAAAAAATTAAAAGGATTAAATTTGGCCTGCTCTTTTATCGGGCTTGTCTTCCTAAAAAGTGAGACAGGTCGCGCTTGTATTTGTGGTATGAATTTAAAAGGAACGCGAACGTCACATTGTGACATTAATCGCGATTTTATCGATATGAAATTTTCCCTTTAAAATTACATAATTATTGTAATTTATATAATTGAGACAAAAATAAAATATATTTCCTTCATCTTCTAAAAAGATTGAAATACGTCATATTTATAGAAAATTTGTAATTAAAACATTACATACAATATATATGATGGGAACATATTTTATATCCCGCGCTATAGATATCCAATTATTCGTATCGCAAAGAAAACAGAGCCTAATGTATAGGGTGTCCCGAGAAAGATGTACAGAATAGTCTAAGAGGCAGATTTTTTATTATTTTGATAAAGAAAATAGGTAGAACATCCCTAAACTATCGAATGAGTAGTAGATTTCTTGACCAATTTGAAGTTCATTTTTTCTCAATAAAAATATCAAAAAAATTAATTATTTTTGCAAGTTTCTCATTATTTTTTAATTATATACATCTCTGTAAATAAATCTGAAATTAAAATTATATTAAAATAAATTTTACTTGAAAATAACTGAAGAATGTAATTTTGATAATCTTTTTTAGCTTCACAAAACTTGGTTTACGAAAAATCCTTTTTTTTTTAAATCATTTTGTTAACAGTTTTATCTGCATAATGTGAAAATTATTGATACTTTATTTTTTTAAAATGTCTTCAATTTGGTCAGAGAATTTGCTATTAAAAGGAAATCCGGTGGTTTCCGTTATTATTTCGTATATGTTTATAAATTTCTAAAATCAATTTGATCTCTCAGCGAAAATTTAAAACAACGTTTTATATCTTGAACGTTTTAATTCAATATTTTATTAAATATGCATTATTATAATTAAATATTTGAAATGAATGGCAGGATCAAAAGCATTCTTCAAAAGCATTTTAATTTTAAAATACGCTGAGAATATTTTTCTCGTACATTTAATTTTTCAATTATAACATACAAATAAGAGGTTTAGAAAAATAAAACTGCTGTATACACTATTCGTATGCACTTTTTCGTAGTTATCTATATGCGTATAGCAGGACACGAGGACGATTATCGAAATACAATAGAAAGTAGATGAAAGGAACAGTTTTTGGAATCAAACCGATTTTTGAATGCAGTTACGAACAAATCGAGTAGTGTGTTGTACTTGTGCGCTCTTTGTACAAAAAAAAAAAAAAAAATCCCTGTAACTGATCATATCAGTGTATAACTTAGATTTACCTATAACATATACGTATTATACAACTGGATGCGCAATGTTGTGAAATAGCTCTTGTATGTTAAATAAACCGAGATTATAAATAAAATTGTTAATATGTGAACAGACTAATTTTTATTATTCCCTCATGACACACACTATTCTTTTTTAGGGTTACTGCTTTTATTATTATTTTTTTGTTATGTTTCCTATTTTTTATTTCTCTATTGTCTGATTATCAAATTTCATCAGATAAAGTTGCATTCAGGATACACATGAATTTCTTATCATTGTCTATTTACGGCTTACTTAATTATAAATGTGATTTATAATTTTTTTTTTATAATTTTCCTCAAAATAAATTTAAGTTGGATATTATTATACATTTTAATGTTATTTTTAGCTTTTTTTTCTTAATGTCTTAATGGTCTCTATAGTCCTACTTGCTGGCTAAATCAGAGGAAATCCGAGATTTGGAGAATTCCTAATCGCGTATTTTAATTATGTACCCTAATCCTTAATCACGTGTTCTAACAGCGTGCTCTAACCGCGTGTCCTATTCGCGTGCCCTACTCGCCCTACCCTAATTATATTTTATGTATCTCTCGTTTTTTAGCCGGTATTGGCCACCTATTTTGCGTAGCCTATATTCTTCGGGCCATATATTCTTGGACTTACCTTTCGTTGCTTCTGGCCAATTTCTGAATCAATTTCTAATCAGAAATCAAAAAAGGAGATACATACTCCTTTTATCGCCGGTTATTTATCATCGGCGAATAAGCGCAAGATTTTTCTTGCGCTGATAAGAGAATAAACTCCTTTTGCTGAGTAGTTATTATCGCCGGCAGATGAGCGTAAACATTTCACGCTCGTTGACGATTATGCGATTTTGATGATTGTTCGTCAGACGTTTATAATTTTATTTTAACTGAGACAAAACCAAATTAGCAATAAAAATTTTTATTAAAAATTATAAATATATAAATTTCATTCAAATTGATATATTTTTATTTGTATAATTCATATAACTATATGACAATATAATAATATAATAATATATAATATTAATTTATATATAATAATATATAATTTATAATAAAATAAAATTAACTTACAAAACATTTATTATTATACGTAATTTAATTGATTGATTATTTGGTCTTATGTCAGTTAAAACAAAATTTAAAAACAGTATCTAGAAACAAATTCTACGATATGGATGAGCTATAAAAAATTAGGATAAAACCGGAGTTATAAAAATAAGTCATCATCACACATATATAAAAAATCAATAAAACTACTAGCGTTTTTTATTAAATAAGATAAAATCTATAAATTGGAAAAAAATGTTTTTTTATATAGTCTTTTATATAATCTTTCTTCTTTAACTTATTGTTAGATTTAATTTTTTTTTTTGCAATAAATGTAATACATACCAAAATTATTAAGTTATTCAATTTAATACGTTTTAGCTCATCCATTTAAAAGAAACGGATTTATCTACAATATACAATATACAATCTACAATCTACAATCTACAATCTCTATAAATCCGTTTCTTTAAAATTAAATAAAAGTTCGTCACTCACCGGCACTGACGCGCAACAGCGGAGTTGTTGGTCTTGAGGCTACGTTGTCTGTAACATACAAATAGAAAATTCAAATTATAGCAGCGCCCAAAATATAATTAATATTTCAAAAAATAATTTTTTTATGTGCCGAATTTTATATCCGATGCGTACGATAATAAGCAGATGCATAAGTAGAAAACAATTTTATAAATTCTAAAAAATCTTTTTTTCACAGAAATTTTTATAAGATTTATTAAAAACTTTTCTTTCTAATTTTTTTTTGTTTAATTAATTCAAATAATAAGATCGGATTAATGCGTATACGTGATTTGTAGTAATCATTATGCAAATAATAAATACTCACCCTTGGGTTGCTCCGCCGGTGCAGGATGCCTCTCCTAGGCCTCCTCCTCCTCTCAAGTCAGGGTTGTTACGTTGATCTGTAACATATAAATAGATTTAAATTAAAGTAGCGCACAAAATAATTATTTGAAACCATGTATCATACGAATTGAATTGTATATAATAATAATCTGATCAATAAAATAATTTTATAAATTTTGAAAAAAAAGTTACTCTATAACTCTAATAACTCTAATAATTTCATATAAAAATTGTAATCTAAAAGTGAAAACCTTTTTCTCTAATTCTCTTTTGTTTAAATCATATAATTACAAAATAAAATTACGCCATTAATTGTTTAATTTAAATTACACGATGTGCAATTAATAAATAATTAATATACAAATAATAATTTACTTACCACAGGGTTGCTCCATCGATGCCCGATGCCTTTCCTAGGCCTCCTCCTCCTCTCAGATTGATTGATACGCGCGATGTTTTAAACAGCACTCCCGCACTTTTATTAAAAAATACTTCCGCACTTGTACGAGCGATACTTTGGATTATACTTTGACTATTTTATTATGCGCTTTCAATCTGAATCATAAATCGAAAAGTTAAACGAAAAAGCAAAACAAACAACCGGACAAAATATAATTGAACTTTAAGTATTTTTAAAGAAATAATTTTTGCTTAAGGAAGAGAAAAATCCCGACAAACCAATAAATTACAATTTTGATTTCTGTCACTTCGGTTCTCGATTAATTAAATGTATATGCATTACGCGAAATATTATTTCAGATATGTAAAAGATAATTAATTATTAATTATATTTAATTATTTTCCGGTACTTGTCACGATCACATTTAAAAAAGAAAATTGTAACAGTGTCTCGCGCGCCACTACTTTATTGCTCGAGTATCGTCGTGCGAATGATACATATGAAGAAGGAATTTAAGCATCTCGCCCCACTAGTTCTATTCAAATGTCTCCGTATATATAATAACAAAACCGTGATACGTAAACAATAGCGCGCCAATGTTTACGCCGCCAAGGCCGAATACCATATTAGGTATTGTTAATTCGGTGTCGAAATATTTTACGTTATAAAATATATATTACAATATAATATTTGCGAAATATTATATAATATTAATATTTTAAATAGATTAATTATTTATTAAACGATTAACTTATCACGGAGCTTATCGGTATATGTTAATTACTCGGACCTGTGATTCGACTATTTTATACGTTCTCAATCCGAATCATATTTAAATTGTCGAAAAGTTAAACGAAAAAGCATCTTACAAAATATAATTGCACTTTAAGTGTTTTAAAAAAAAAAATAATTTTTACTTAAGGGAGAGAAAAATCGCGACGAATCAATAATTAATAATTTTGATTTCTGTCACTTCGGTTCTCGATTAAATATGTATATATTACGCGAAATGTTATTTCAGATATATGAAAGATAATTAATTATTTATTATATCAAATTATTTTCCGGTACTTGTCGCGATTGCATTTAAAAAAGGAATTTAACGGAGTGTCTCGCGCTTTACTACTTTACTGTTTGAGAGTCGCCGTACGAATGATAGACCTCAAGTCATACGTTAACAATAGCGCGCCAATGTTTACACCGCCAAGGCCGAATACCATGTTTTGATAATTCGCAGCCGAAAATATTTTGCGTATTACGACGTATATACAAACGGAATATTAAATTAAATAAATACTTTAAATTATAGAATAATTATTCAATGAACGATTAATATATCATGAAACTTATCGTTATATTAATAACTCAGACTTACGATTTGAGTATTTTATCGTGCGTTCTTAATCATATTTAAATCGTCGAGAAGTCGAAAAATAAAACATCATAATACAAAATTTAATTAAACTTTAAATATTAAAAAAAAATAATTATTATTTATAAAGAGAAAGATCGCGACAAAACAATAATTTACAATTTTAATTCCTGCCACTTCAATTTTTGATTAAATGTGTATACATCATGCGAAATATGCACCTTGAGATTTATTGTTGCGATATAATTACGTATTATTTAAGGTGTGTAAAAGATTAATTATTTATTATATAAAAATTAATTATTTATCATATCAATTTATTTCCCGATACTTTTCGCGATCGCGTTTAGAAAAAGAATTTAATGAAGTGCCTCGCGCTCTACCACCTTCCTATTCGCGTGTCGCCGAGCGAATGATAGGTCGTAATATCTTAAGCGAGCTAATGTTTACATCGTCAAGGCCGAATACCATGTTATTAAAAATTTGTTGTCGAAATGTTACGTATTATGACATAGGTATATGAACATGCGGGATATTATATTATAGAAGTAAGTTAAATTAATTATTTCTTAAATGATTATATATTACGGAAGCCTTTCGTTATATTAATATTTGATCTTGTCATTCTATTGTACGTTTCCAATTTGAATTATATTTAAATTATTGAAAAGTCTCGTACGATAAAGTATCGGGCGAAATATATTTAACTATAAATATCGATAGGAAAATAATTATTGCTCATAAAAATTGCAATAAAATGGTAAAATTATAAAATTTAAAATTTTCATTCTTATCACTGAGTTCTTTAAATAATTGAACATTACAATGTGTGCTTCGAGATTTATTGTCTCGATATAGTTATGTATTATTTTACACATATATAAAAGATAATTAATCATTAATCATAACAAATTAGTTTCTATTTTTCGTCATCGTGTTTAAAATATAAATATAAATATAAAATATATATTAAAATATATATTTTTTAAATCTTTATTTTTTTTTTTATCTTTTTCTCCTCTTTTTCTTTTTCTTTTTTGGACATATCCATTAGGAACACTTTTCATATAGATATCACTAGTGTTATCTATGTGAGATTGTTCGCATTATCTCAACTCATCATGTCTAGATGGTGAGTTTGCCAACTGCTGTACATAAGTCTTCATTGAAGATACTTAATAATTTAACTATTAATATCGACATTTTTATATATTTCTTTTACATAAACGTTAATTTGATAAATTTTTAACGTGATATTTATTAATAATTATTAAATATGTTTTTTTAAATTTTGTAAATAAAAATAGATATAAGAAAAATTAATGAAATAATAAAAAAACACAATTTTATATAAAATAATTTGTTTCCTTTTGTCTAAAAAATATGACATCAAACAAAATGCACAAAAATGTTTATAGAGATATATAGTTACATATGTATAAACATCAATACATAATAATATATACATAAAATATAGCTTTATGTGCATTTTTTATAAAACAAAATAGGAAAAGAGATGAGTAAGGTGTTCATATATGAACACAGGTCTATTTATTAAAAGCCAGTGATCCATAATACATCGTTATTTCTTGACATTATATACATTACATACATAATCCGTTTAATATCGTATATGTATCTTTCTCGGCTATATACAGTTAACAATGAAAAGTATAGGTAGCACAATTTCTCTCAGCTACGCTAATTGCTTTTTTCTCTGTTACTTTCCTTTGCGTGAAATTTTGCCAGAAACATTACTATAAACGGATTTTGCGATTTTCTCGTAGCAATTTACAATAGTACGTAATACACCAACATCTTACATGACGTCAAAAATATATCATATATCTGATGCGAAATGAACATCTTTCTTACATACATTAGGGATAGGAATCCTTCATATATATGACCAATATTTTATTATATATAAAATAAATCAATTAACATATAAATTACATGAAATAAGTTTTTTTGCAAAGAGCTTAATCTTCGAAATTGATTTTATAATAATATTTATTATATAGATTTTAATAAATAAAAGATGATTTAAATTTATTAATGCAAAAAGAAGTATATTTAAAAAATCAGTTTCAATCAATCATTCAAATTTTAAATTCTATTTAAACTTACAAGCATTTAAAAATCAATTCTATGCTTTAAACCACAGATTTTTCATGAGATTATAAAATGTCTGAGAATACAAATATATGAAGTAAATATTTTTGTGTGTGCGTTCTGAAAAAATTTAAGAGCACCTGGTGCGCGCGTATCGCGTACGGAACACCTTGAAGAAGGGTGTGCGAAATAAAACCAGTTTTTTAGCTCCTCCCAAGTCTTTTAAGTATATATTCTCGTCTTCTCATTGGTTAAAGCGTGCCCATAGTTTCGTGACATAACATTTGGTTGCATGAATCTGTACGATTAACATAATCATCTGTGGGTTACACGGTAATTTTCGTTCAATATATTTCGAATTGATATTAAAAATGAAAAACGGCAACGGATTAATTTGGTTCGATTTATATTTCATTTCAAAAAGTAAATTCATAATTTCATAATTACAATATTTTCATATAGTAGTCATATATTAAGTTCAAAAATATTTCCTGCTTAAAAAGAAAAATTTATTTAATTATATTTTTAATTTATCGATTTATAGATAGTTCATTAGATTTTCTATCCGATGTACATGTGTATGTATATGTTGCGTGCATGCGTTTGACATATAAATTTTCTATCTTTTCTTTTATTGCATCAATACACATACAAATTATTTTTAAAAAAAGTCACCGTGTGTTTGCCCACCTTTTGAAATAGATTCAAAGTCAATAATTTTCTCTAAATTGCAGAACCCAAGAGACCTACATTCACTTAAGAATCGTCAGAGCATATCGTACATTTACACTGCATGTAGAAAGTTTCGACACTCTTTCAAGTAAATATTTTAAGGGAGACAATGAGAGTGCGTTGAATGATCCGATTGTAGAACGACTGTTTTTTATAAGTTTTCATCCACTCGATTGCCGTTCTTTACTGCGATGCGACTTGGATAAAGACGAAAGAATAAAGCCGTAAGATCAGGCGAAGGCGTGTATACGCGCGAGCCCGTCGTCACTCTGGCCGTGATGAGCCTGGTTACTTCGGTCACTCTCGTAGTCCGTTGGTCACATGGAATGTTGAGGCGGCGGTAGCATGATCTCGTAACCGGCCGGTACGCTTTGCTGATGATGGTGATGATGATGGGACGTGGACATCATCTGATGGGTCTGCTGGTAATACTGATGGTGCATGCTGGAGTGGCTGGAGTAGTAGACCGAGCTCTGCTCCGAGCACGCGTCTTTTCCTCGGGTTTGAAATGTTGAAGATTAAAATAATGCATGAAATATAGAAGTCCGCGTATATTCATATCGATCGCAAGTTAATTTATAATTTTTTCACTCGAATAATTAAAGTTAAATTAAATTGATAAATTGAATACAAAATTGACAAGCTAGAAATAACGAATTTGAAGTCGAGTTAATATCCGGTGTTAAAAAAGTAAATAAATATATAATAATATATATTTTGATAAAAGAAAGCATATTGATACTCTTTGATTGCTTAATATACCTGTGTCGTAAACGCTGCGTCCGTAGCACAGAGCCTTAACATCGTTCATGGGGCTCAATCCGCCGTTGTGGGGATGCGCGGTATGAACGGACGACGGTGTAACGGGAGTAGCGTAGCCATGATGAGGCCCCATGGGACTCATACCCATCGGGCTGCACGGATTCATGGCGACTGGGGACATGCCCATAGTCGACAGAGGTGACATCGTTAGATTCGGACTATCGGAATCGATGCTCTGCAACGACTGGAGGCTGCCACCATTGCTCACCGAGCTACTAATTGTGTTGTTAGTCGTGCTTTGACAATTCAACGATAACATCTCTCTGTAAACAGATTATGTTTTACGATATTAAAAGGTAAAGATTCGAAAAAATAGTCTTTGTATACAAAAAAAATATTTTTCTATTTTGTCAAATATATTCTTATCATAGGCGTCATTTCTGAAGTCGTCAATTTAATTGCATAAGTATTACATTCGTGCTTTCCATTCAAATTATTGCATATTTTAATGTACAAAATTATATAAAAGGATTTTCTATCGAATAGTTTCTGTCTTAATTAGAGATTTGTTCTTAAGGTTTTTTTTTTCCAAACCGTTAAAAGTCAATAGATTGTCAAGATGCTTGTCAATGATATTTTGAGGAAGGCAAGTGAAAATCGACTCTAGACAAATTAACCATTCAACAGAAACAAAAGGGACTAAGGCTTACTTAAGAAAAAAACCACTTGAACGAACTATTGAATGACGATCATAAATCTTGTTTAAAAAGTCGGGAAATTTTTACCAAGAATCATACTGTGTATATTGTCTTAAAACCGAACAAAAAAATTGTCACTATAGGAAAAAAAAAGGTGCTGATTCTTTGAGCAGTCCGATGAAAATATATTAGAACATAACGTATGGAGTACACTGAGAATTTTTGCAATTTTTTTTTTTTTCTGAGAATTTTTGCGGACGAAAGAGATGAAAGACCCAAAAGGTCGTCCAGCCGATGGCGCTGAACGAGAACAATAACGTCGAAGACGACGATGATCATCTTATTCCGTCCAGCATTATTGTTCTATATCCGCTGCCGTCGTGGAAACGAACCGCGCGAAGCCGACGCGCTCACGCACTCGCGCGTGCGCGCGCTTGTGCGTGTGCGTCACGCACGGTGGTCCATGTGCGAGAGCAGCTCCGCCCATGACCATGAGTCGCCTTTGCTCCATGTTCTGTATTGCTCTCCACATCGCACCCGCTCGTTCTCTACGAACGTCGAGCCGCGCATTTTTATGGTCGCGTCTCAAGGTCTGGGATTTGAAGAAATACGCCCTGCGCGTAACGCCTGCTTACCCCGAATCCCTTTCTCCGGCCTGGCGAATGGGAGTCTAGTCTTCGGGGACAGGTGGGGAAGAGGGAAGGAAATTTTAGGGCTCATTTCGATAATATTTCGGGGAGGCTATTAAGGTCGCTTGTGTTATGTCGTAATAAGTGGACGCATAACTCGGAAAACTTGGAAATTTCATAATGACTTTTTTTCTTTTTTTTTTTTTTTTTCAAATACACGAATGCGATAGATCAATTCGATTATCAGCAATTTTGCGCGCATGATTCGATAAATCTGTATTAAAGTTAGCCGTGGAAATTTGAGTCACACAATGACAATTAGAAAATTATCAGATGGAACGGCATTTATAATCTTCGCATCACTCCCGTTGGCGACCTGGTGCTTCTCCTAACGAGGAAGAAGGCGCGTCCTCGTTCTTGCACGGCACACGTAAAGATAAATCGAGGTAGCGGCAGAGGGCCGGCCGTGGCCTTTATGTAGTAAACTATTGGTAGTGCGAACAGCTCAATGGTGAAACGGGAGATGTAACCGAAGCTGCGTCATAAAACGGTAATGGGGCGTCGCGTTTCCTTTTCCTAGAGCCTTCGGCGAGAGGCGGGAGGACGCTAAAGGACGGGAAAAGGGAGGAAGTTCGACTTGCTTCTCTGCCACCAAGAATTGTTTTCTCGAAAGCAGGAGAAACGATGGTAGATGCTGCGAGAAGTTTGCATAGAAGGTGCGAAGGGTGGATAATCTCGTTTGAAAACTCAAAAATTAATTTCTAGCGGGAAATTATAACTCCTTGGCCCTCTTAAAGCTCAAGATCCTCAAGTTTGGTAAAGTCTTCAAATATTTTCTAAATAAACAAGATCTTTTTATCAGTAAATAGAGAAACTTATAAATGTAGATTAGCGTAAGAAAAAATTTAAATAGCTTTGATCTTTGTTAATTAACTCTTGGGAGGGCTTGCAAGAAGTTTGTAAAAACTCAGCGAAAAATTGATTTCGACAATTTTAAAAACATTTGTATATTCTGCTAAAGAATAACTGCGAGAGATTTCTCTATAAAAATAATTGAGAAGGGAGAAGATTTTTTATTAAAGTCGTTAAAAATATTTCATTGAACAAAACCTCCCTTTATGCATTCAAGAGATAATATTTCACATATTTTCATGGCGCGCAAAAATATTTCAAATTTAACAGATTTTACAAATTGTTTATAAGAGAATGTGTTCTTTCTTTGTTCTCATTCAAAGCCCATATTTTATCCCTAAAGAATATTACTAAAATATTATTCACAGAGTGAAGAAAGAAATTGAGATACGAATGACGGGAGAGAACAGTAGCGAGATCGATCAGAGCGACGGAGTAGTCTTGGCTGGTCAGCCGAAT
>JBCAUJ010000024.1:2431614-2475472 GCA_038406275.1 Cataglyphis albicans
TTGAGATACGAATGACGGGAGAGAACAGTAGCGAGATCGATCAGAGCGACGGAGTAGTCTTGGCTGGTCAGCCGAATATCTCTCGGTGCCGGAGCGATGGCTGACGCCGTGCACACATACACACACACACACATATTATATATACATATATATATATACACATACACACACACACACACACACATATATATATATATATATATATATATATACATACACACGCAGATATCCTTTACGCGCACAAAGGAACACATATGCGTGTGAATTTCTGGCGGCGCGTTATGCGTGGCTCGTGCGTGCGCGCGAAGAAAGGAACGGACCGGAGAACGAACGCAGCGTTGTTATGGCTACGCGACGGTCATGGCCTGCTCTTTCTCTTTCTCTCTCTTTTTCTCTCTCTCTCTCTCTCTCTCTCCCTCTTTCTTTTTTCTCTCTCTTTCTCTCTTTGCTGGGCCTTACCGCTCTTTAACGGACCCACAAGAAGCCATGCGAATTTCGTCCCTTTCATCGACGGAAAAATGTGTTTTTAACACATTTGAGCTTATTATATTTTTCCTAAGTAGTACAGGTCAATATATTTTATACATTTCCAGATATAAGATTTTTGTTAAATTTCCCAGCGAAGAAGTCTCGTCAAAAAATTCTTTTGAAAATAGTTACGAAGGCATGATAAGCAAAATTCGAAAATAATATTATGTATTGATAATATTAAATGTATATTTAAGGGTATATAATATATAAAAGTGAATATTTTTTTCTACTCTCTCTTAATTGAAATCAGTATTATGAGTGATAAGCAATGATCTCAGTTATAAGTATATTAAGTATTGCAAACAGTAAAATTGATTTTTAAATGAAATCTTATTGCCATAATCAATGAAACATGAAAGCAAAGAAGAGCAAAGAGTGAGTGTTTCACTGAAGAGTGAGTGTTTCACTGAAGATCAGTGATAAAATCTCGCAATAATCAGTGATATTTTCACTGATTCAATTTAAGAGAGTACATTAAAATATTTTCATTTTTTTATAACTTTTTAAAATTATATATTATATATACATCAGAGTTCCATTCAATTTATCTAATATTATTTATGTAACTAAAATTTTATTACGATACCAAGTAAACGGACTTCTCTTTGAGGAATTGATTTTCGTGCGTCGCTGCCAAGAATTCCGCTCTCGATCTCGTGCGTCTCGATCCCAAGAGATTAAGTCTACGTTGCCTGATCTTATCGTAATTTGCTCTACCCCTGTTATGTCAATAAACGGCTGAACACGCGTCCGGCATTATCTAAGCGTGACTCCGTCTACGTTTCTTTTTTACGTCTCTCCCGCCGCTTTTCTCTCGGGTGTATCGTTTACCAATGAACCTCGCGCCTAACATAACAAGCCCCAGTGTTACGCATAGAACTGCCAGACCTCATTCCCCTCCCCACCCCTCCCGCGCTCGTAATCACCACAAAGGACGTCAACACGACACAGACATTAATTAGATAAGCCCGCGGATTAGATAATCACACGGGAGAACCGAACAACATCGGATCCCTGAAGAATGTTTCACGATTATATCATCTCTCGGTTATCGTTTTCAATTCGGTAAATATTTCTGTGGCTGCAGGACGAAGGAATCTATGCCTTAAAGATTAAATAATCTAATTTTTGATTATAAAGAAAGAGATATTATGCGTGCTTCGCGTTTGTGTTTCTTTGAACATACAATATAATTATAATTTTAATATAATTTTTATCACAATTTTTAATACCATTTATTTAATACTGCAAAAGGACACTTATTGTAACACTTATCGCTGGAAAGGATAAGGATTTTCCTCTCTCGACACTCGATATTTAAAAAAATAGCTAGTTTTCCTAATAATAATTTTATTCTTATTGCAAAATTATTGTATTTATGTCGCGAATAATTTCATTTGATTTATTTTTGTTCTGAGCTAATGCCACTACATTATGTCATCGCGCATGATAATTGAAAAAAAATAAGATTTATTTTTCTTCGAAAAAACAATGGTCGATAATACCGGAGAGCAAATAAAACCGAAGTGATTTGTATATCCTGTGTGCGACACATTTCGAAAAAGAACATACTGGAACACTTGTTGCTGGGAAGAATAGGGACCCCCCGTCGACACATGTGTTTTCCATGCATCTGACAACCACGGGATAGAAATCGATGTTCGCCGTCATTAGTGAACAATCACAATTTTCATGGGAAAATAAGAATGCGATGACGACAAAATTAATTAAAGTATATCCCATCCTAAAAACCGCTGTATTATCAAGCAATATGAAGTCGATTAATTCTATCAATTATTCTCCTTCTTTCTCTTTTTTTTTATGCGTAGAAAAAATGTTTTTAATTTAAATACAATTACGAGTATAAACATCCCCACATAAAATAAATTTGCAATTTAATTAAAAATTGACGAGCTTAAATTTTTCTGATGTTTTCACAATAAATGTGCGTGAAATTTATTTGTAATACGTAATACTTACGTTCTCGTTTGCGGCGTGCGATCTCGCTGTCGGCGATTCTTGAACCAATTTGACACCTGGGTCAGCGTCAGGCCGGTCTTCTTCGCGAGATTCTTCTTCTCGTCCGGAGTGGGATATCGATTTCTCATGTAACATTCCTTCAAGGCGTTTCTCGATCGTTCTTTGAAGCAGTAAACGGTCTCCTCGCCGTCCCAGATCGTCTTCGGCAGCGGATACTTTTTACGCAGTCGATACTTGTCGACGGCGCCCAACGGTCGACCGCGAATTTTCTCGGCTTCACGGTAGTGCGATTTAAACCACATTTGTTGAAGTTCAGGGTGACGACGTGGTGAAAAGGGATGGCTTTCCAGAATCGAGTAGAGTTCGTGGTAAGCTCCACGGTGAAAGGCAACGGCGGCACGTGCCATCAGGACGCTCTCGCCACCACGCAGCAGTTCTCCAGGCGGCAGGGACCAAAGAAATCTAATATAAAAAACACAGAATTTTTTTTTTTTTTTTTTTTTTAATATACCTCGCAAGAGAATAATTTCATAATTCGGGCAATTCTATAAAAAGAATAAACTTTGAACAATATTTTTTAAACGGACGATGAAAAATATGAAAAATATGAAGAATATATAATATATAAAGTACGATAAAAGATTTTTTTATATTATCTTATATGAGGAATAACACGCCCTTCGAATTACCTCGACAGCTTCTCGATGTCCTGACTCTGCGAAAGCGCTTCGCACATGCAGGATATTTGCTCGGGCGTGAAATTGCTGGTGCTGCTGAGGGAGAGGCTGGTGGTGCTGCTGAAGGAGAGGCTGCTAATGTTGGTGATGTTGGTGCTCACGCTGGCGGAGCTGCAGGTGGAGAGCTCCTGCGGATCCGTATCAGCGGGAGCTCTCCAGGAGGGACTGCCGTTCGACGTAGGCGTCAGATTCTGGGGATGATGAGTCAATCCGAGTCCGGACATCGACGTCGCGTTGCCGTATTGCGCGGTTGCATTGCGATGCACGACGCCCATCTGGCTGTTGCAGTCGCTGTTCGGCGATGACAGCTGTTCCGAACTGTCCGACATCCTTGGCTGGCGGCTGCGTGGCTCTCATGAACCGAGGTGTCGGACAGAAGATAGGGTTCCGAGCACATTCGCCGGTCCCGGAGCGCGGGGAATATAATAGAACGCAACAAACGCGAGCTTTTTCCGCGTTTTTCCAATTTTTCGCTCCACTTGTCTCGAATTACAGATTAAAAATTTCCCGCTCTCAAAATTGGAAAATGGATCAACACTCTGTGCCGCGCGACTTGTTTATTTCGAAAATTCACTGGCAATTCTGTATCTCTGCGAACGTTCTTTCATTGTCTATATATTATATATTGTCACTTGTAGGCTTTTTATCGTCGAGCGTTTGCGAGGCGTACTTTTCCGCTTCTGCTATTCAGCAGTTCGGGATACTATAACGTTGTGTCTTATAGATCAGCCGGATGAATAACTGATGACGAAAGTAAGCATCCGCACGTTCGAGTCGCGACGCGACGATTGTTTAATCACGCACTTTCATTCATAATGACGCCGACTTCTCATTCATCAAGACTTATTCCAATAAAGCCTTGATATTTTTTTCAACAAAAAATGAGCGTATTTGCAAGTCTTTAAATTTGAAAGATTTTACAATTTTTCTACGAGATCACAAAAAATCAATGAAATCTATAAAATCGTCGTTCTCTCATGATACATCCGACGGTCCATGTACTTTATCACAAAAGAGTAACTCAAATGCTTAATAATTATTTTTCAATCATTACAATGTCACAATAATCCACATAATTGTCAGTTTTTATCTTTGCGTTTAACACTTTGAAAAACACGAGCCTGTAAACGATAATCATTGTGCGCTTTAAATCTTTGATAATAAAAAAAAAAAAAATGCGTATAATTTCTAATATATATTACGCGTGTATAATTATTTATTTGCCCTTGAAAATCGTATTTGATTTCCGCACTGTAAGCAAATAACTGCGGACTAGAGTTCCAGTAGCGTCTGAAACCAAATCTGAACTTTTAAAAATATTCCGACGACGGTTCATAATGAATTATGTAATCGTAATGCGACTACTTGACGCATCCGCAATAATCCTTCGCGCGTGCAAAAGACCTCGATCATCCTTCTTCAAAGATATCCATTGTCGGTCCACTGTCCATTCGCTGTCAAGCGCGTGTCCGCAAATTTCTGCTACCTGAACCCTTAATCCTTGCGGTCGATCATTATTAGCTGAACCACCCGCAGCGAAGGCATCGAACTCGCGCGACGAAAGTGTAAGGATATTTTTCTCAGACACCAGCGTGATACCAGCGACACTATATCGGATCGTCTCTGACCCGAGACCACCAGCTCTTACGTTACCGATTGACCTTCCCGGTCGCGATGCTATAATCGCGCAAACTTGCGGATCGCGCGAACAGATAACCGATTGGCGCAATCGACACTCGTCGAATGGAATTGCTTTTTGGCCGCGATAGACCGCGCTCACTGATTGACCAAGTCACCAAGTTAGTAAGGCGAACTCGACGATACTCGCTCTCGTGGTGGAAGTCGCCGTCGCGCTGGCTTCCGTCGTTGGATTGTGGTCGTGCGGCCGCCTCCATCGACGGTTGTGGTGGTGCGATGCTGACGATGTCCTTTCTCTCTTTCTCCTCTCTCTCTCTCTCTCTCTCTCTCTCTCTCTCTCTCTCTCTCTCTCTTTCTCTCTCTCTTTCTCTCTCTCTCTTTCTTTCTCTCTCTCTTTCTCTCTCTTCTTCTCTCCTTCTTTTCCCCTAGGTTTCCTGCTCGTCTTCCACTTTTTTTTTTCGGCAGCAGAACCGCGCGATGTGCGAGTCGATTGGTCGCCGTGCAGTATGCAACGTCATGCCATTGGTCTAACTCGGGGGCGGTGCGTATTTTCTACCCCCAAACGATGACATCATCCCCATCCGAGATCATCAGCCGCCGCCACCGCTGCTGATCCCGACGCGACGCTTCCTCCGATACCTCCGTACGTGGTGCTGGATTCTCTCACCTGGCGATCTTCGCGACGGACCGATTACCTGGATATATCAAATTTCAGCGATTTCCCCTCTCGAGTCTTTGGCTCGCGTAATTTTTTTTTATTATGTAACTGCTGTGACAAATTATGCTATTATGCAGCCAGATTTTTTTTTTCTCTTGATATTAGACTCTTAATTTATGTTTTATTTGCTTTTTCGTCTCTGACGTACCTTTGTGACATTTCAATCCTTAATCCTTAATTCATGCATTTTCGTAATAGTATATCTTAAAATAATTACATCTTCAAATTTGAGAATAGTAAGAAATTAATCGATAAATGAGATCACTTTTTTACTATTTTGTTTATTTTGTAAAATTTATTTTAAACTAATTCGAAGCGCGTAGATGGCAACAGAAATTTGCTTAACAAAGATTTCGTTTTTTATTATGTGCTTATCGCATAGCTTCCGTTTTATGATATTCAGCAATTTTTGTGCGATTTTTGTTTCGCATGGTAGATACTGTTTTCCACTATCGCGGAGCCAGCCGAGGAATCACGGAATACGTGAGACCAATAAACACCGGAAATGGAACGTGTCAACGTTACCGTACACCGTGTTGTGATTCCACGCGACGCTATCACACCTTGCGTTCGACTAATTTTATAACAACCGGCAATAATCATCCACCCTTTGCTGATAGATTTGACAAAAGAAAGTCTGTCATAAATTTTTGTTTATAAATTATTATTTAAACGTTATATTTCAAAACAATTTATCATGCGCACACACGCGTAACACGCGTAACATGAGATTAATATAATAAGATTGAACAGTAATATAAAATTTTTAATTTGTCCCGCAATTTAAACGATAAAATTAGTGCATATAAAATGTATTATATTAAAGATAAAATAATCATCAATTATTTATTACACCTAAAATTATCCATAATATTATACTAAATTGTTACGCTATTTTTTAAATTTTACTAAGTTAGAGAATGATGATTTCGAGGAAGACTTTCGATGCAGAATAACGTATCGAGGAAGGCGACTATCATTTTTTTAGAATGTTTACTTGTCGCGATAAGATTTCCACCCTCTCGCGAAGGTCGTCGGCTCATCTCTAGAGTCGTATTATGATACACATTTCTGCAAATATGATCCAACGACAAACGTAACTTTAGCTGCAGATCGGTCCGAATACGAACTCGTACACGCCCAAGGATCGGTTTCGTTCATTCACAACTATCATATATGTTTATCGTTTATCTTGTGCGTGTGCATTTCGAGCATTCGCTCTCTTCTGTAATTTCAATGAAATTCGAAATTATACATAATTAATCTAATTAAGTATTATCATACATATTTTTTCTTTTTTTTTCCGAGAAAAAGGATTTTTTTTCATATAAAATATAAATACAATATTTCTTATAAAAATTAGTAGAGATAAATTAGAAAAGATTCTTATTAAATAAAAAATTTGTGTCTACCTATCTTATGAAAATATATGTACGAGTAAAGTAAATTTTATGCCAAATTGTAAAATATTTTAACACTATAATATTATCATATAAATGGTCTGAAAATATCTAAGGGTTGATTATTAACACGTCAAAGAATAATCACTACAGATTTAGAGCGTCACGTGACGGAAATCTGGCGGTTGAAAATAGCGAAGTGTCTGGCAGACCACCGGCGTTATGTAGATCAATGAGAGCCGATGCACCGGTGGATGAGCGAAGATGTCTTTCCACGCCACGCCTCGCCAATCCTTTGAATCTGATCCGCCTTTTTCGACTAATTGCCGCTCGTACGTTCTGCGATGCAGACGTTACGTGACATGTTTCAAAGATGTTTGGTAAAGATGTTTTGTCAAAATTCAAGCAGAGAATGTGTGAACTTGTTGGAAAAAGTTAAGATATAGATGAATTTTAATGAGATAATTTAATTTGCAAAAATTTAAGATGATTTTACGTAAGTGAATAAATTGATTGCATTCCCTACATAAGTTAATTATACAAAACTTTTATAAATTAAATTTTGTAGAAAAGATAAATTTCTTTCGATGATTAGTTTCTGCAATTTTTGCTTTATTAAAATTTTTTTATATATTTTAATAAAACTTACTTGAGGATGGATTTTTTTTTGTCAATTTAAAGTCAATCATTTCACGAACATTTCATATTTTTCCCAATTTTTGCATATTCTCAGTATTTAATATTTTGGTCATTAAAATCAAAATTCTTTAAAAAAAATAAGATGTGCTTCGAAAGAAAATTTAACTTCATATTCTTAATTTATTCTTGAAATGACTTGCATCTATTAAGATGCAATTTCTATAATCTTTCAATCAGTGAGCAAAGAATTAAAAGAAAAGAGATTATGAAATGTACATGGAAACGTGAAAGAGAGAATTGTGACAATTATTCCGATTCATCGATGCAATGCGGGGATGACACCGTGCCCAAAGCCAAGATCCAATGATAAAGGGGCGGCGCCGCGCTTTGCGATGGCGTCTCCTTCGATTTGGTGTCGGATTTCTCTCCGGGCCGCCATTTTCTCTCCTCCTCTCTGTCTCTCTCTTTCCCTCTTCCTCCCTGTGTCCTCTCGTCCTCGATCCTTGGGACAGGGATGATGCTCTTCCTTATCAAAACGAACCCGGGAACGACCGACTTTGCCTTCATTCCCGTTGGATCCAAGGGTGCACTTGACGATTCGATATTCGCACGAATCTACCTTATTCAACGAATACTTCTCGAAGAGATAATTGTTGCTGGAATATAACAGCGTCTATTAATAGAGGAAAGGAAATAAGATTTTTAAAAATAATCTTACCTGTAAAAAATGAATTTTGCAATTAAATTAAATTGTACAATTAGAAATTATGATGTAAACTTAAAATGATTATTTGAAACTATTATTTTTAGCTACAAATTGAATTTATTAAGCCTTAAATTAAAATTCTATTAAACTTCAACTAAAAGAATTTTATTTTTTAACTGAATAATGTAACTATGTTAATCTTTTAACTCTACAAAGTTTAGTTTGGGGGAGATCTTTTTTCTTCAATCGCTTTTAACTCAAAAAATAATTGATGCCCCAAGATTTTTGCTGAGGAAAAATCGTCTTCAAATTGATCGGAGAATCTGCCCTTAAAAAAAAATCAAAGATTTTAGAATGCCTCTGTATATATTTATTTGTCAGAATATACATTTATTGGTTGCATATTAAATGCATATTATATGCATGTTATCTGACGCGTTTTCGCGTCGACTGATTATTAATTGTATATTTGCCAAACGAATATTTATTCGCTCATCATAATTTCGTGTATCCGGAATCGCATCAAACAGCGGGTATGACAATACTGACGAACGAAGCGATTCCGGATTTAAATTTGCTCGGCACAACGAGAGGAGCGCTTTGAAGCGACGAGAAATGCATTTCGTCGGAGACGAGGCGCGAATCCACTTTGCGCCTTGTCAGAACTCGACCGTTCGGAAAGCACCCTGTTTGTTGTACCTGGGCACATCAAGGCATTCATGTACGAGGCAAAGAGCACCGGCAGGTGCTACGCGGGAGGAAGAACAGAGGTGTGTGTGTGTGTGTGTATGTGTGTGTGAGAGAGAGAGAGAAAGAGGAGGGAGACAGGGAGACAGAGCATAGCAGGGGTTGCGCGGAGGAGGGAAACAGCAGCAGTAGCAGCGGCGGCGGCATCGTGTTTCACTGTACTGCGTTTAATTGCATTCCAAAATGGCTCTGTGCAAAATCCTCCCCCTCCTCCTCCACCTACCACTCTCACAATCCTCCTCCAAACGGGCACAGACGGCGAGGCATCTTCAGCGCCGTAAATCCAGATAAATTAAACCGGCACTGGCGGTTCTCTCTCTCTCTCTCTCTCCATCTTCTATCTATCTATCTATCTAGTCCTCCCACTCTCCCCTCTCCTCTCTAACTTTCTCTCTCTCTCTCCAGTAGATTCCAACGCGCCCTTGTTTCCCTTCCACTTCGCTTCTGCCGTTTGTTCCGGGTCATGCCGGATCGTCCTCTCGTAGTCGCGAATGTATCTACGGTTTCACGGTAAAGCGACGTAGCAATAAAGAGCCGACGAGCCGTTTGTAATGACGGATTCGCAAGTGCCATGAAATCGCACGCAAATACCGGCTTTCGTAAATGTACGGAATACATAAACTTTCTTGGGAACAGCGGTGTGAAATAGTATATTTCGGAATAACACAAATGAGTGGCTCATGGAATTTTCCGTATTTTTATCATTATTCGACAACGCAGTCAAAATATTCTTTTTTTTTTTTTTAATACAGAATTTTCTCATTTTTTTCGATTTTATTATAATTCGTTTCTTCTTTAGTTTCATAAGACAACGCCATTTACAAATATTGTTCTCTTTTAAAAGAGAGATTACAAGATTTGCAAATAAAATTACAAAATTATAAATTAAAATGATTAATCAGTGCATATAATTATAAATTAATGTCATATGCGAAAGGGACGATGGCCACCGCGGAGATACCCCGCTCCGGTCCGAGCAGTCCGGTGACGATGCTGCACCGCAGGTGCATCTCGTATTTCCGCGGTGTCATCGTCCGGTGCATCTACGTGGCTGTTAAAATTAATATCGGCGAACAATGAGCCGGGTTGAGAGGTGACGAAAGGAGCCCGTTCGCGGCACCGCGCATCGTGTTGGTGGCCGAACGACACCGGACACCGTCTCCGTCCGCCGCCATCACCGCCGGGCGTGAGATAGCGGCTATCTTGGTGCGCACGTTACACACGTACGCTGCCCTCCGTCCCCGGGACTCTATGGCTCGCTGACAATCGGCGGTGTATCGCACATGCGACCGGGTTTATTTTTAGCGACCGGCATTCTCGATGCGCACCTGAGGCGAGGCGACGTCTCGGATTGTCGGGACGGAAATACACGCGCGAGATAAACGACGTAACTCCGTGCTAGGCGACGTAATTCCGCGCGATCGCGCAACTGTCCCCCTCTCCCCTCTCCTCCCCCCCCCTCCCTCAATTTTTATAACCGCGAGAATCGAATCTTTCCGCCGATTTGCGATGTCGCGAGTAAGGTAAGGAGACTAAGTCGATCTCGATGATCGCCGATCATCATAATCTTCCGAAAAAATGAACGGGATGAAAATTCTCGTACTCGCTCGATCCCTCCTTCTTTCTAACGCGATCGCATCGACGAGGTGAGGATTAGGCGACATAATCTGTCGGTTATTTTCCCATTAGCACCATGGTTCGAGGCGAGAGATCGGCGCGGGAGATCTTTGGTCCCGGTCCGAGAACGAACGGCGCGCGAACAGGCGTGAACACAGGTAGCCATTCAGGGGCCCACGAGAGGGTCTCCGGCCCTAATACCCGAAAATATGCTCTTTATGTGTCACTGGCCACTTTATACCACGGTTCGCCGTGTCAACGGGCTCGCTCGTAGATCGAGAGAATACGATAGGCTGCTAGCGTTTACCCCTCGTACGTGATGCTAACGAAAATTATTTATGTTGAACCTATCAAGCGACAACATTTACGAAATAAGACTAATCTAACGACATATATATATATATATTTTTTTTTTATTGAGTTAAGAATCTGTAATAGACTAAATTAGTAAGTCGCGTAAATAATAATAATAATCATTATTTTTGTCCCACGTGCCTAAGGCGTCTGTATCTTATTAGGGCCCCCATAGCGAGAAGGGCATTGTAATGGGACAAAATTGTCGATTACACGGTTAGTTAGATGCGCCCCGTGATTTGAGGGTAGCGTACGAACGGCGTACTGTCATCATCCCTCCTATAATCGTTTGTATGCATATCCTCATATCTTCTTAGGTAGCGTCTCGCTTAGTCCACGTGTTTCAAAATTAAAGAGAAGGTAAAAGTAGAATGTCACTCGCGCGCAAGTACGTATATCGGACAACACGTGGCATCAAGAAAGACAAAAAAAAAAATCTCATAAGATGCACATAGATATGCGGCGAAATAATGTATATGTAAAAGAAAAGAAATTCTCTTGACAGATTTTATATAATTATCTCACTTATAACTTTATATCCTTCAATTTGAGTTATAATTTCGATGGTTAGCGTCGAAAAAGATCTCTGTTTAATGATGCTATTAATATATAAGGACATTATTTAATCGTGATATACGAAATGAATATCAAATGGAAACATAAAAATCGTATATTACGTAACGACGAACCGATGGACGGGCGCGATGCACATGAAGGATCACGTTGCACGTTACTATGCGACTGCATACGCCTGGTATGCATACGACACAACTCTCATGTAAGATCGGTCAACCGGAAAATTTACTTTACACACATTCACCAATGTTTCTATCAAATTATTTACATATTTGTTAACTGATATTGCAAACATTGCTATTTCACAAACAAATCGTTACAAGATATGCTGGAACGTTGTTAGCCAAAGTTTTCATTGCGCAGTAAAATAAACGAGAGAAACTTATACTCAAAATCATTAAAAGAAACAATTTTATATAAAATAAAATGAAAATAAAAAGCACTATATTTTTTAGTCAGTTATTTTGAATACAATTTTCTTCAACGTTAAAAAAAAAGAATTAAAAAGGTAGCAGCCAGCTAGTATTGTAACGTTCGATATCGGCGAGCCAATCAAGAACATTCCACGGATTTTTTTTACACGGTTTCATCAGAGGTGCGAAAAGGTTTCACAAATCGCGCGTAAACCTGTATATTCTCGCTGTAATAAATAACGATGCATTCCGGTTTCGTAAAAATTGGATAAGCGACGAGGAATGAGCTCGATGTTTAATGACGTGGATTGCGTCGCGGTGTACCGAGATTTATAGCCGCGGCTAATTATTATCGAGATACGAGGGAAGAAGCGTGACATGTGCTCGGAGCAGCTCGAGCAACCCTTAAGAGAGTGGAAGAGAGGGTAGATGGGCAGGGAAATATGGATGTGACGCCAATTATGACGATCTCTGATAGATTTGCCGAGGGCTGATACAGGCGATGCTTATTAAGGTCTTGATGCTTCGTGATAATGGATGCCACGATGTATTATGCGGGAAACTTTCACACTGCGCAATGTACTACATTATATTACATAATAGCAAGAAAGTTATTTATCTCGCTTGAAAATATTTAAAGTACGTTTCGATTAATATATATATCGATAATTATTTATTCGATGAGTAAATTTGATAAAAATATCTTCAAAAAATTTATATCAAATATTTCTCCAGGCATTGATAAAATTATTAAAATAGAAAATCTATCAATTTGTTTTTATAATTGAAACAATTTTTACTGCATTTTTACTTAATGCAGAAAATTAATATATTTCAGTGAGTCGAGAAATATTATCGCAATAGCAGACCGTTCGTTATTTGGAGATATCGTGAATATTCCTCGTACGAGAATCTTCCTAATGTGCCACTTCGCACTTTCTATGTTCCCTTATCAGCGGAACTTGTGTCAGGTGAGTTTTGTGGGAAAAAAAGCTGGACATAGTTTCGCGCGCCGGATCGTCTTACGCTAACTCGCATGATTTATCTGCAGATACATCGCGACGCTCGAATCGTTGCGAAGCCGTTGCAGTGCCTGCAAGGGACGTTCTCACAATCACTTTACGTAATTCGATAATAAAAAGGAAAAAAAATATCTTTAAACTTTTCGACCAAACGCGAAGCGACGACGCGAATAGCTTTTCTATGAAATCGACCCTCGGAGATCTCTCTCGTCCGATTAGAAATTAGAGAAGTCGCGAGACCACCGGCCCGAATTTTCCGTAAAAGAATCTACAATTTCTCTCTCTCTCTCTTTCTCTTACTCTTTTCTATTCTTCTCTTTGACCGATCTGAAAAAAATCATAGTTTTCCCACGTGACGCTTCACGCGCATAATATACGTATAGTAAGAAACATTTTTATAAGAAACATTTTCAATTTTCGATAAACAGAAATAATGTTATTGAAAAATTAAAAAGGATTGTTGAACTGTTATTTTTGTTTCTATTATCTACTAAAGTAAAAAAAGTGAATATAGCCAGTAAAACCTTTGAACATCGATTGCCCTTTGCATATCCTATAGTTAATAAAAAAAAAAAAAAAATAGTTAAAACAACGTGTTGAAAAGTATTATTTTCATTGAATGTTTTATTCTGGTGTTTATCTAATGATTAAAATAGTTAGATGGAGAAATAAAATAGTTAAAGAGACGATAATAATTCATCCGATTCAAATAATTAGATAGATAAAACTTAAGAAACGCTTATAACAAGAGTAATATTTTTCAACATGTCACTTTAATTCTTTCTTTGATAGTTTCGTCGTGACCGCGTTGCTTCATTTTTCCAACTTCCGCCGAAAATTCACATCCCGCATTTCCTATGTGTGTGCCCACACTCCCACAGTGTAATACCCGTCGATGAAGGGCTTGACGCCATAGTGCGGCGTCGTCGCACATTGTATCGACAATATGTTCCGGATCCTTAATAACGACAACAGTGAAGCGGTATTAAGAGGCATTACAAAGCAGCGGACACTTGAATGCGCGTCGAGGAGGGTTCGCACTCTTGAAAAGAGCATCTGAACACGAGGAACGCGCTGGTATCCCCTCTCTGTCCCTTGACGTTATTATAAACGCCCTTCTCTTTTCCGTCCCATGCACACCGCGCATCTTCGTCCCACTCACTCTTGTCATCTCCGGTGACACTTTTCTTTTCCTCTTCAGCTGAGACACCCCTGTTCACGGCACTATTCGACCACCAAATAGTTTGCGCGCGTGTAAACCCGTATATATACGTACTTTTGATACTGCTTATTCAATAATTGCGTAAAGCTTCTTCAATTTTATGTAAAGTTATAGAATTATAAATTATTATATATTAATGTTGTACATATCTTTACTTTATTTTAATCGTTTTAAAAATTTTATTTATATTTAGACTTGCATTTATGAATAAATTATTTATTTGGTATCAATTTTAATTAAAGATCGATGATTAAACAAATAAGGCTTAAAGAATCTTTTTAATTATGTTGTAAAAATATATTAAAATTCAAACAAATTGTCTCGAATATTTTATAAAATGCAATCTTTTTGTATTATAAACATTTTTAATATTCTTTGATAAATATTGAAACATGTGCAATAAACTTGCAATATGAATATGAACAAAGCCTCGAGTCTCTGTGTTTATGGCGAATCGAAGAGAGAGAAGAAAGGAAGGGAGGGAGGGATGAGAAAAATTTTGCAGGTTTCGCGTTACATCATTGTCACCCCGTAGCACTCCAATAGGCAGCTATACATATATAGGTAGGCGGTGGATGTGCGAAACAACCCTACGAAAATCCCCCGTTTACGAGTCCGTATCGTCATACCCCCTGTTAGAGGGTGGTTTTCAAACGATGAAATCGCCCGAGCCGCAACCGAGATTTATTCAATTAGAGTTCTCTCTCAATTCTTTCTGAGCGTGCGCGTATATCGCGTACAAAAATATATTTGACGTAATATTTATAATATAAAATGTTCTTATATTAATTACAATTGTACAAGATTTGTGCAAATTATATTTACTTACATATATAATTATATTTACGCTTTCGATTTATCGTCACAATTATACTATATTATATTTTTGTTTTTAAACAACCTCGGAAAAATCACAATAAAATATGAAAATTTTAAATTTTTCGTGCGTGAGAATCTTTTTCTTTCTTCTCAGACTTCTTTGATATTTTTTTTTTTTTAATATTATATCAAATTTCATGTTTTTTTGATACCTTCGATTTTTAAAATCAGATCTAGGCAGAAAGATTTTTTAAATATAAATTGAGAATTTGAATGCTGATATTTTCAGAATGTTACTTCGACGAAAATGATGCTCGATATTAGTCGGCTAATTCTTTCACGGTACACACATACACGAAGATGACGTTTTCACGAAAGACGAAGACGAAACGCTGCCTACGACGATTCCTCGAGCTGACCGTGCAGACTCGTGAAGGCCGTGTCGCTTTTTATCGGCTTATCAAGACCGCGCCGAGCCGCTCGTGGTTCAACGCTGTGGGAACTTAGAAATCATCGCGTCATACATCCAGGAGATGTATTTATAGCGTCTCCAGGAAGAATCTCCTCGGCAAATCCACGTGCGAGGCTGATTATAGCGCGAGTGAGAGTGACGGATTTGCTGCACCGATCCTTTCCCGGTAACAGCAAGCTGTCATTGCGATAAAACGCGAAGACTATTTTTAAATTGTTCTTCAAAACAGATATACATGTATAGAGATGTATATTACAATAAATTATAAAATTATAAAATTTTATTTATACAATACAAAATATAAAGAACAATATATTTTTGTTATCTTTTAATTGACTGACGAGTAAAATATTTAAGAATTTCTGCTGTTGCGTTTGAAGTGATTTAACATCGATTTCGCGTATTGCAGTTTGTTCAATGACTTTTATGATAAGTAATGTATATTAATGCAAGTTTAAATTACATGTATCAATTCTGCAAGCTATTCAAGCGGCACGTGGCAAAAGTCAACAGAAAGTCAATTGTGTATTCTATTTCAAGCTGTTTGATGTGCGAGCTAAAATAATGTTTATTTAACCGTAAATCCCTTCAGATACCTACGTACAAAGCCACTAACCTGTCAAAATATACATGCAATTCATCACTTTCAACCTTTTCCGAATACCCGTAGGGATATTGTCCAGGTAGACCGATATTCGCCCAAATGGATTTTACACTCGCCCGCAAAAAGGTAGATGTTGGCTCTTTCATGCTCAACAAGGTGTGAACTGATGGTTGATGAAAAATACGATGCTTATCTGCGTAAAATCGTCGTCGTAAATCATAAATAAATAGTGATACGTAGTTATTGATAAGTTTGTTGTAAAAATAAATAATTAAATATTAGAATCTAAAATTTTTGTAACACACTGTATAAAATATATATATATATATATATATATATATATATGGATAAAATAATTATAAAAATAAATGATTAAATCTTAAAAAAAATATATTTTTTATATATACAGTGTGTTACAAAAATTTTAGATATATATATAAATAAAAAATTATTATATAATGATTATACATAATGATTTAATAATATAAAAAATATATACATATGTGTGCATTTAAATGTACGCATTAATCAATCATTAATCATGATTTAGTCGATTGCATAATCGATTTCCGGTCTAATTTTTTAATCGGGTTTCTTTAACGAGAATATAATTTGATAAACAGGGGAAAAGAAATATCGGTGGAAAAAAAAAAATTGTCGAATCATCTATCTTTCGGTTTAAACGACATTTCGCTCGACATTTCGCCGCTAACGAGTTCAAAAGATGAAAGGTGACGGCGACGGCGACGTCGACGGTGGGCGCGGAGCGATTCGCCGCTGCAACCGCGGTCGTTTATTAACTCAACCCCCGACGGGCTTGATATCACGCGCGACATAACTTACGCTTGGACAGGGCTGCAAACTATACTATACACACTATATAGTCGGGCATAACCGTACATAACGACGCTAAGGTTATGGTGTTACGCGCGGATGGTGGAGTGGCACCGGTGTCCAGTGACTCCCATGTCGGCTTGTTATCCGGACCGCCCCGTCGTTATCTGCAATTACCCCAAAACAGCCCCTAGTTTATAAATTATAGGCCATCCCCGCGCCCCTCACCGCGCCACCTCGCGCCCCCTTTCCTGCCTCTTCCTGGATGAACCATCCTCTCTCTCTCTCTCTCTCTCTCTCTCTCTCACCCCCTCTCCCTCCCATCCCCTTCCCACTCCCCTCTCCGTCCTTCCGAATCTGGCAGTACACATCTGTCATCAAACGCAACCAATTACATTCAATTATCCCGGTCAGCACCGCTGTGTTATCCTCCCGCGAGCATGTTATCATACGATGCGCGATAAATGAATTTCCGAGCAATTAAGCAAAATATTGCGTCGTGATAATTACTAATTAAACGCGTGTCGGTCCAATTACAAGATGCGCGATGGCAAAATAACTTACAAATATATTATTATTATTATTATTATTATTATTATTATTATTATTATTATTATTATTTGCTGTAAATGCGATTGCAATTGAATTTTCTCGAGCATTTCTCGCTCAATTAGATATCAAATTGGTGGAATAAACGCACGTTGCCATACGAATGATCCGTAATCCGCGAGCGCGTTGCAATGACGTGAGCAGCGATCTTTCCGATCGCTCATAGGCACAAGAACCCGAAATGTTCTCGTAGGCAACAATGCGATCGCGCGCCATTGTTACGAGAGATTTCAATAGACATTGCGACAATGAGCCGACGACGACGGTGTCGCGCGTTGCGCAAAGGGCGGGCAGCCCCCTCCGGGCAGCATAAGCCTGCTTGACTGTACTTTTCACCGCCCTTTCCACAACGCAAGATTATTATGTCTCCGCGACCCTCCGTGAGTGAATAGACATCTGCTTTCGAAAAGGCGTAATGCTCGTGTATATAAAATGAAACGCGATTACAAGGTATATATTTTGCTTTCTCAGTGTTAAGTCTCTTCTTGTCACTCTCGAAGATCTTATTAATTGAATGGTCTTTCATGCGTTTATAAATATTTTAAAAAATTATTCTAAAAAAATTAACAAATTAACTTCGTTATTTAATAAAATCTTGGCATAGTTTAGCAAAGTGTAGAGTAGAATTTCCGATAAACACTTGATAGATATTTTATATTTAAAAATATAGCTGTATACAAAGACAGTAAAAGTAAAAAATTTTTAAATTATTGAATTAGTGATTTGCCACTATTTCATTTTGTTTAATCAAAATTACAAAAAATTGTCATATAATTTGTAGAAAATCTTGTAGAACATTATGAATGCAACATATATGTGATGGAGTGAATTTGTATAACAGCCTTTATTTTATCATTATGATACAATTTTAATTAGATATATGTCGCTATGCATCACGTGAAATCCACCTTTCCATTCTCGGTCTTCGCAGTTGTTATGCATTATTATAATCATTATAATAATTATATTATAAAATAAACATTATACAATAATTATTATAATCATTATATTTGTATAATATGTATTAAGATTATTATAATAATTGTTACAAGACTTAACACGCTGCGGCTATAGGTCAAGCGATATGATTCATAATTTGACGTCATTTCATCATTGAAGACATGCGATTCAATCATCTACGTCATTGTGCTTCGCCGTCGCATCGTTTCTTACATAATTTTACAAAGAAAAAAAAATTAAATCGCATAGAATTGTTAAGTCGAGATCCATCAAATATCCTGCTCGTTGATTTACCAAGACGCAAGCCGCAAAATCGCACCAATAATCTTCCCCATCGCTCTCCTACTATTCGTTAATATCTATGGTAAGATTGACTTTAGCACAAAAATACAATTCCGTAATTACAGCTAGACCTTTCTCGTAATAGGATCACGGCATACGCGAGCATACGTGATGCGTTCATCCGATCTTGCCGATTCGAATCAATTCAGTTGGACCATTATGCGATAGCAGAAATTCCGAGAGATGACAAATTCTGTGAACTATATATAATAAGTTTTTTTTATAAATAATATATTTATCTCGAAAATAGATTTATCTAGTTTATATTTAGATCGTGCGCATCTTCTTTCTCTTTCAAGTCGAAATAGCGTTAATTATCTCCTTCGAATTCTTTCAAGATCTTGAGAATCGTCACGATACTCGCTACCGGCCACATCTACGAGTCGACGATTGACAAATCTGTGGAAATACATTATATGATATTCGTAATATATATTTACACACGAAGTAACTTTAATATGCATTTGGAAGACAGAGGTTTATATATATGTATATATATATATATATAAATATTAAATATTATGCAAATATCTCGATAACGTTTCTCTTTATATAGATATGTATGTATATGTATATATCTATATAACGTATATGTACACGCGTAGATATGAATATATTACTAATGTATGCACGCGTGGACGTATACATCTTACACGCTTAGGTACTTCATAACTTTCTCGCTAATAATTATATTATTTATCACGCGCCATCGCCAGCGACTAGCTATTTTCGATATATAAATAACCTTCTATTATCGCAAAATCGTGTTTGATCTACCATATGTATATCATAACTGACACGCAATCAATAACTTTGCAAATTTACGACACCTTTGAATTCTGTATGCTAAAATATAATTCCTAAAACGAGCGCGTATTTTTACTAAAATTTTTAAATGCATCCAAGAAAAATGCAGAATAGAACGTGAGAGAAAGAAACACGAAAAAGCTTTTGAGATTGAGAAGAAAATGAATATGATCATGTCGGTGTTAATTTGAAAAATTTCTGTGTAATCTTGTAATCTAAATGCGCGCATTATGCCTCGTGCATAATACATGCGTGATGTAGCTCTATCTCGTTTATGTATTTACATAATATATTACATAGTATACACACACATACGCGCACACACATATATAAAGAATTATAAGCCGAATGAAAGAATTATCCTATCGTGGCGTGCATTTGTCAAAGCCACTCTCGATATGATGTGTATCACTATTCTGTTAGTCCTTAAATTGACATAGTTAATATAAATATTTTGAAGAAGATTTGAGAAACAGCCTTGCGAGAGATACATACTCTTATACAATTTCTCTTGTACTACGTAATATCGAGCGAGAATAATGTTCGAGATCAAATTATAAACTTTAGAAATCTGGATCACGATTCACATTCCCATCCAAAACATAAAAAATAACGGATATACGTGACAAAGTAATTTAACTTTTATATTTACAGCTAAATATCACTTAGACTTAAATTTCGCAAATCGAGAAACTTATGAGAGGCTGTACATTGCGAAGAGTAAAGCATGATAAAATTCAGTACAATCGATGTAAAAAATTGGGAATAATCTATCAGTAAATTATAGACGATTGCTATGTACAAGATAATTTAAGGCGTCACATCGAAATGTATTAATACACTCTCGTTAATTAATCTAAGTACCTATCTAATATTGTTAGCTGCCAAGAAGGACCTCTCAAATCTTTGAGGTATCGGAGAACCTCATTTTTGAAATTTTTAATTTCGAATTATATTCAAAGTTGTCATTACACTACATATTTTTATTTTTATCTGTAATAATGTTCAAATATAAGGATACATCGCGAGTTTTTTTATGCCGAAGGAAACAATTTAATATCATCTCAACTGTTTGCACGACACAAGTATCCCAAGGGAAATTAAAGTAACTGTTTTTCTCATGTATTTTCTCTAGAAAATCAAGCAAACTCCACAAAGATCTCATAATCAATATAATTCTTGTAACGAGAAAAAATTTGCACAAACGACAAAATTTTTGAATACTCCTCATTAAATGCTGATACAACGACACGCAGACCAAGATCTACAAATTGAAGAGCCTATTAATACAACCATCCGAGTTTGCGAATACGAATGTCATTTTTCCGTTAAATTCCGAACGAACCGATTGACATTCGATGTACGCGACTAACAAATGTCACGTATACACTAGTGAATGAAATTCCATTGCATCATATTCGTCCCGACACTTTTATATTAGTACTTACGGCATAAATCGATGATATCTATCTTCGTAGAGTGCATATCTGCATAAGAGTGCATTAAAACGTGATCCAAAACTGCTCTAATTGAAAAAAAAATTGACGATATTTTCTATTTTATAAGCAAATATTTCACGTGAAAAAACAAAATAAAAGTATTGCTATAATTTAAAGTAAAAGCTTTTTCCAAACCAATGTAAAAATATTTGTAATTTAATTTTTAGAAAATTGAAGCAAATAATGATAGAAACTTTTTCAAAAGATAATTGAATCATAATATTAATCAATAATAATTAATATTACCTTTATAAATGTTTATATTTTTTTTAACTTTATTTGATTAAAAAACTCGAGTATATTTATTGATGTACCTGATGGAAATTCTTTTCATATCTATTAACGTATGTTTATGAAAGTCTCTCGAATTTTTTTTTTTTTTTTTTTTTTTTTTTTTTTTTTGATATTTCGCCCCACAAAACATGGAGCCTGCTTTAATTGAAGTCGCTTTTAATTTGACTGTTCAATCGACACGTTTAATTATATATCTCCGAGGATTTAATTGTGAATCGTTACGTGATAATTACAGATCCGGTCGATACAGATTTGTGTTTAATTGAAAAAAGAAAAAAAGAAAAAATGTCCGTCGGAAACAAGCCTTTTTTCCAGAAATGATTAACGTGGGAGGAATAAAAAAAACTACGAGTCATGATTTTGGCGATACGCGCACGCTTTGGCATCGTCGTGATAGTGGAGAATTGATTCGTCCCAATTCTCTTTACTCCATCGTGTCATATTTGACCTTCTTCACTTTGAAGTATCGGTAGGCCGCGTAACCGGTGATTGTCAGGAGAACGGCGGCGGCCAGCGTGGAGCCGACCGCAACCGGCGCAGTCTCGTCCCTAGCAGCGCGCGCGCTTAGCGAGGTGCACGAAAACTCGGTGGCGAACTCATTGTTCTTGAACTTGAATGGCTGCAGCTTCATATCTCTGAAATTTTTTATTTATTTTTTTTTTTTTTTTTCGATATCAATCTTCACAGATTGCGTCCAGCAGTAAAAATTTCTTCAAGTATATATATATATATATATCTCTGTGCGTTGAAGTTAACTAAAAAATTTAGCTAAAAATGGCTGAGATTTTGAGAAGATTTAATTGTGTAAAAAATTGTTAAAATTAATTAGATTGGTTAAAATCTATACGTGTCAACATTTAACTTTAAATATCGAGCGAAATATTTATCTCGATTATAATTCCGGGTTATGACTTATTTATCATAGTTTTTTAAAAGACAATTTTTTTAGAGTGAAATTGGTTCGATAATATAATAAAATACCTCAGAAGTACACTGGCGTGGTTTTTGCCATCGGTAAGCGGAATCACGGTTTCCTCGGAGCAAGCGTACGATTTTCCAACCGGCGTAGGGAACAGCATGAAACTATGTTTCTGCCCGGTGCTCACTCGAATAGTCTTGTCTGAGATAATAATGAAACAATTGATTTAGTATTAATAATATAACATCAAAATTTTCTTAAAAAATCAAGTACATTTGATAATTTATAATAAACTCAATCATATCAATAGTTTATTAATATTTTCCGTTAGAAATAAAAAAAAAAAAACATGCAACATTTTAAAACAAAAAATCAATACGTGGAAGCACTTAATTTGTCACTAATTGCACTTACTTGGTTGATCAACGTGCTCAAAGTGTTTGTCGCTAGAGTTGTAGGTCAATTCAATTTTCTCGACATACCAGCGTTCGCCACCAGGTGTCTGGAAAATAAAAATCATGTATCTCGAGAAAATATTATGGGGTCGATCGTGTTTTTACTTGTGCAAAAATTAGATTGTTGGTGGAGGTTAAAAACAGCGTTCTATATTTTTCAGCGCACTTTTGCTGTTGCATGTGTGAGTAATGCCATATCATTTGTCGTGTATAAATTTTTTATTCTTAAATCATTGAGTTTATTTTCGATAAAGAGAGCTTATTTACCATTTTTTTTCCCGCAAAACCTATAACTATCGTTCGGGATATTATTACGGAAGCTACGCGATGATGGCTTCTAGCACGCAATCAGCCAACGATATGAAGGTGAAAATCAAATAAACTATATCTCGGTAAAAGGGTCACGTATCGATTTTCGCAAAAAGCAGCCCCGTGTCTGGCACGGTTCGGATGATTTATCCTTCGTATAATTGCCGTTTGCACAACTCTCCATCGGAAAACTTATCTCTCCAACAAAGTTAAAGATTGGAATAGCGTAGTGTATGCAAAGAAGATTACCTTGGCGAAACTCCAAGATAATACAAAGGCATTCCACTTCAAGGACATTGTCGCCGTATTTTCATTGTCGCAATTTCCGGTCACGGTCGCATCATCAGGTACGTATATATCCACTTCCTAGAAATATAAAAATTCAATTATAATTAATTTATTTCATTAACTATGCTATTAATATTTGAAAAAAATTTTTTTTTCATCAAAATTTAATTCATATATGCTTCTTACCTGATCGTCGCCATATTTAGTGCGATATTTGACGGCAATAATCGCATCTACTTGGAGAAGAATACAAGCTTGTCCGTTGCTTCTGTCCAGCCGATACAAGGGTTTATCCATTGAGACCGATCTATGCGTAGAAGTCGTAGAAGTTGAGGGCAGGATCGTGGTTGTTTTGATTTCGGAATTGACTATCGTCTGAAAAAAATGATAACAACATAATTAATAAAAGAATGATATATCAATGATAATTATTTATAGATTAGAATCTTACAATAATACTGACTCGTGAAGAGAGAGAAAAATTATTGAAAAAATTATTTTTCTTTTGATAAAAATTATTTGACAGCGATAGAACTACGTAAGCAAATTGCTTGATAAAATCTATCTAGTTTATTTTGCTACAAAAGTAACTTCCATTTATAAACAGATTCTAGAGAAGGTCACCTGTTATTGTAACGTAAATGTAACGAGTTTCGTCATAGCAACTTTTTTTCTCGTGTGTATCGAGTCGTTAACGTAAAGGCAAGTGATTGTAAACATGTGTGTTACGATATATATAAATCCGCAATTACAAAATGTAAAGAAACACGTGGTCAAGTTAACGCGGGTGATAATAGTAAAAGTTTCCGCAAAAATGACACACAATCTTTGCACAATGAAGTCACATAAATATCCAACATTGAAATGTCAAGGAGCGCAGTAAAAAAACCAGCTATTAGACGTTGTAAAAATTTAACACTAAAGAAACTCATAAATGTATTATAAATATATCGATCTTAAGGTTAAAAGACGCAACCTTCGAATTAAGTGCAAAATCGAGAAAGCGCGAAACTATGATAGTCGCAAAATTTGCAAAATTTAGCATCTCCAAAAATTAACACAGTAATTTGATCGTTTTAATATTAAAAAAAAAAAATGACAACAATTCTTTTTAAATTAATTGATCATTTTTTGGACTAATTGATCATTTAACTCTGATTAAATAAAAAATGGCACGTTACTTCATAATTTAATTTTTAATTCGGATATTCACGTTTCAATATTTTGTTAATAATAAAGTATAATTTTTGTCATAATTGTGAAAAACAATTTAAGGAGAATGTCTCATAACTTTATATCACAACTTTATGATTTAATGGCTGAAGTAATTCCGGCTTTATAAGCCTTATTAAAAAGACATTAACTAGTCTGAACAAACAAATTGCTCGACATACTTAACATTTTATCGGCCGTTTAGAACATTCAAGTATATTTATGAGTACATATAAGGTATGTCAGATTTAACAAGCTATTTATACATTATCCAATCAATCTTGAATCAATCTTTTTTTTTCGCCAAAAATTTATTATATTCTCGTTCAACTTTTAACAGTTAAATATCTTTTTAATTAATATGGTTCACACACATAATTTTTTACAGTTTTCACTTTAAAAGGGGAGTATTTCGCTTTTAATCCCGCATGAGTTATCTTGATGATCGCATTGCAAATTATCGCGTCAGTAAAATCTTTGTGCGCTGTCGTAACGTGCAGTGATATTTAACAGCCGGAAATTAATACGATTATCACCACAGCGATGAGGTGTAAATTGGCATGACACGTATTATTTAGCAATACATTTTTGAACAGCAACAGGCTACGAATGCAATAAAGGGGTTAGTATAAGGGATCACGCTATATCGAGCAATTACGAGAAAATAATGTATTAACTCTCGTCTGAAAAAAATTATAATATATTTTTAAACTTCTATTTAAAAAAAATTGTAATACTAAGGGAATAAGAGAATGTAGATATCATAAAATTATTTATGATAATATTTCAAAAATATAATATACTATTATATACTATAACATATAAAGAATTAATTTTTTTCCAGAATTACATTCTTATCATTTTCAATTTTTTATATGTGTATAAATGCTTTTTGTATATATAAATTTAGACAATATTTGGGATAAAACATTTAAGACAATCTCTATTAATAATTTTATATGTTATATATATTCTAATATAAGCGTGTATTTCGATACATATTTTGTATATATGTTTTTTTATTTCTTCAAATGTTTCTTTTTTCCATATTGCATGACACATAAAGTTATAAATAGAAAATACCAAATAATATAAGTCTAAAGTAAAGTAAAGTAAAGAGATTTAACATTTCAACTTTGAAGATCATAATATAAGAAAAGATATATGAAAGACGTAGATCAAATAAGAGGCCAAGGTTCTAGCTAAGAGCTAAAAGTTTTAATAAAAAAAAAAAAAAAGAAATATTTATATATATGCAGCACATAATGGCTCCTTTATAAATTTCACGCATTATTATACATTATAATGTTGACATAAAATCATTATTGTTGCGCTGATGGAAGATCAGCCTTGAGAAGAACCTTGCTACGATGAATAAATCTTCAAAGTTTCCTACAATTTGGTACACGTTAGAGTCCATATAATCATATAATGATGCCTTTTCTTCGTCAGACCATTAATCATCGGATTTGAATTTTAGGGTTAAATAAGCGCTCGTAATGAATGATAATACGATTACGCGCGGATTTACAGTAGAATGTAGCTCGCGTTTGTAGGATCGGTCGCCGCCCACTACTGTTAGAACATTAGCACGTATAGAAGTGTGTACACAGATATACTATACATGTACACGATACAACTTCTTGCTTCTATAAATATGTGTATTGGCGCGTTCCAAGAATCCATTTAAATAATTACTGTGTACAGAAATCGTTGTATTTCTAAAAGAGCGCATATTGATTTCTACTACACATGTTCGTTTGGGCATTGTAGTTACAACGAAAATAAAATATTGAAAAAAACTTTTAGTCGATCATTCCGTACACGATAAAACTTTTTTTAAGTTTAATTGCACAAAATAATTAAATAATAAAAGCAAAAAATATAACTGTGAAAAGGACTTATGGAATGTGAAAGATATACATACATTGTATATATATATATATATATATATATATATATATATATATAAAATTAATTAATGAAAAGGCTCAAATGTAACCGAATCAAATGTACTTACCAAAGGCAATCTCGTTCTCTGAGTAGGCATCTCTACGTAGACTTTTAGTGCTCTACGTGTGGTGTAACGTTGCTCGTCCACTTGTCGTGGTATCGGCGAAGGGACGGGGATACTGAATACTATTCCCGAGACACACCCTGTCAAAAATTATTGCAGTAAAATACGTCGATGTTCCACGTAAATGCCATGATATATATTTTTTGTAATTAATAACGATGAATTAAGAGATGAGAATCAGCCCCTAATTCGACAAAATAAAATGTAGACAAGACGTCTAGAATTTTAATCATGTTTAAGAACAAATCACAAAAAGAGTGATAAAAAATGCGCAATTAAAAGTCTAATTTAGTCTAATGTTCAATGTCTACATATCATCCCAATTTAATTTCTTACTCGCTTAAACAAGTAAGACAGGCGCCACTCTCTTGCGCTCTCCACAAATTAGATGCGAAGATTAAAGAAAAATAAAGTTGAACGCGCATAAAGTATTCTGGAAAATATTCCTTGTAGCTTAAAAGAAAATAGTTCTCTATTTAAATTTCTGGTTATAGAAAGCTTTGCGATTACATAATCTATCTAAAGACTTCGCGAAGTCTTTTCTCTAAAAATAGAATTTCTCGCATCAAAGCAATCGTTTATCTTTCTTTAACCTTTCAATATATAGTGCTTGTAAAATAACTATAATCTCAATTGTAGGTTTGCCAGAAATATCAAGTAAAGAAGAAAAAGTATCCCAAGAAAACGACTATTCAATTACGTACTATTATATATACGAATGTTTCGTTAAAATATCAAATACATATTAAAAAATATTTCGTGATATAAATATTATATATTACAAATAATTATACATATTTTAAAATGCGCTTTAAAATATAGATTTCAGAATATAAATAATTTTGACGAAATATTTTTGAAATCTAGTTACCGACAAGCTTTAACCCTTTTATGAGTATGAAAATAATTCTTCATAAATTTTATATCATATTTTACACGTATTTTTATTCTGCTATTAATTTTCTCTATTTATCGGAATACTTTTGAGAGCAACCGCGGAAAGATTCACTTACGTTACGTAAAACTTTCCGTTCGAATGACAACTCTCTAACGCATCTATGGATTAAATGGCGTGACCTGGCAATTATATTCGACGCAATTTTAACGATCGCGAATAGATCGCAAAAGTATCAGACACACCTAGTGACTGCCCTTTAGAAACGAGAGATCGCACAAAACTCTCTCGGGAAACTTACAGAGTAGGAAAATCGTCCTGCAGTGTTCGCCTTGTCGTGCCATAACGTTGCCGCTGCTTGCTCGTGTTCTCGTACTTCTGATGGCCGTTGACAGGACGCGATAGAGACGAAAAGAGAGAGAGAGAGAGAGAGAGAGGGAGAGAGAGAGAGAGAGAAAGAGAGAGAGGAGACACGGATACTGTTATACACGAGAATAAAAATCGCGCCCGAATTATTATAAGATTGTGCCGGGACGATTGCTCGGTAGCGACGTTCACGAGGCTTGTGAGGAGAAACGAGAGAAAGCTCGGGGGCGCGGATGGATCGATAGCGGGGCGGCTATCAGCATGCGCTATTACGCGGCTGCCGTTCTGTACAACGTGGTGGAAGAGACGCGACTCTCTCCGGCGATTTCGCCGCCGATGACGTCGTCCTCATCATTGCCGTCGTTCTCGATGTTGTCGCCACGTAGACATCAACCGCCCCATCGCCAAAGCCTGTTCATTCACATTATGCGCGTAACCAAATATATACGACTTTGTCTCCCCCGCGTAGATCTGACGTAGATGTACAAAATTAACATTAAAAAATTCTTTTTTTATCAATGTAGAGATAATTTCTGAGATAATTTAATTATTTGATATTTTTTTCTATATATATATCGCAGAAAATTATGTAATATATCTAAATTTATTGTATTAACTTTTAACAGTAAAAATTGACATTTATTGTAATCTTTTTAGGTTCCACTGTATTTATATTCTAAGAAACTACTTTGCTTAGAAGAAATACATTGAGAATATTTTGGTTTTTAATAAAAAATATTTTGTACATAAAAAAAGATAAGAATATACTTTATTTTAGAAAAGAATTTTTTTCAAAAGCAGTTTAAGAAAAAAAGCAGTTTTGTCAAAAAAAAAAAAAAAAAAAGAAAAGAACTTTTTTACTTTAATTTTTTTTTATCTATTTGTGTAAACAAATCATTGGAAAGGGAGAAAAGATAAGCAACCTTATGTTTCATAAATTCACGTTGCATTTTACGATACACTTCAAGTTTCCTAATCATGGATACCCGCGGCGTCACATAATAACCCGTGTGCAAGCTCCTACGGAAATTTCCGCTGCTTTTTCATTCCGGCTGCAAACGTGGACGTGATGCAACGAATGCAACGTTGTGATGCAACTGCATCTCAGTCAGCGTACACGACACACATACGGGATCACGAAGATCGTATTTCGGTGACCCGATCGTGGGCGCCCTCGTTACCTGAAAGTTCATGTGCCGTCCCGTCGTGAAAATCTTTCCTTCAATAAAGCCTGCAGTTAAAAGGAAAAGAAGAAAAAAGAAACAAGAATAAACTTGAAACTTTCGCGATTAAGAAAAACTTGTAAAAATTGCACGCGATAATGTAAATCCAGAAAATTATGTTCGTACACTCTACTCACGTTTATCAGTTTAGATATATAGGGATGTGACTGCGGAAGGCAAACTTTTTTCTTTTCTTTTCTTCTTTTCTCTCGCGTAGTATTTAATATGTAACTTTACATTGAAATAGAGAAGCTATAAAAAATTTAAAGCAAAATTTGAATGTAACGTGACATGATAATTTATCAATGAAAAGAATTTGTTTTTGAAACATAATAGAAATTAAATGTTTTCAATAATACTTTTATCGATTAAGAATAACGCAATTATATAGACACATTTTTAAATGCAACCCCTGCTATTAAATTACAACTCTTGTAAATTCAATTTCACGAAGTAAAGCAAAATTCCTAAAAGAAAGAACTTTTACTTTGCCCGCTTTTCGTGATAAAACATTTATCATGGGATTTTCTTGAGAATAGTTCGATCGGTTTGACATAATATGGAGCGGAAAAAATGTGGCATTTACGTGACTGGCAGGAACACTTTGATAAGCACTTTATGGCAGGTTAACGTCTCGCTGAAGGCGTATTTTCGCATGAACTCCCACGGATTAGTACGCCTACGCAAATCTCGATTTACTCAAATTTTATTCATAACCGCATTAAAATCATCTGCATTGTCCGCTCGTGTCCGAGCTGATATTTTATAATTAGACATCGCGTGCTTTTTCACGTCATATGTTAATCTGCCATCTTTTAAATTAGTGTTATTAAAATAAATTATAATGACATTTGATTCATTACAAATGATATTAATCTCTGTTATTGCAAATAAATTATTATTATTATTTTTTTTTTTTCGTCATCTCGTGCGACAACCATTTTTCTTTAATGCCTTTTTTTTTCTTTTATTGATCTCTGTAAAATTAATATAAATATGTTTATTTGAAAAAGAAAAAATAAATTTTTTACATATAATTTATTATTACCAAATTATATATAATTTGTTATTAATTATTTTTCAATTATTATATATATTTTTTGCTTTTTATTAATATTATATATACTCCTCTCTCTCTCTTTGTCGCTCACAAGTTCATATACTATTTAATAATTAATTCCATTTCTCTGCACATATATGTGTTACTTACCTAAAAAATCTTTGGAAAATTTCACTGCATTATTATCTTTTTTATGGATTCCTCTCCTATAATCATGAAAAATATATTACTATCTGCAATTTTTCACACAAAATTCTTGGAAATATATTTCTCAATGCTGCTGCCATCTCTCATGTAGAAAATGCACGTGTATCGAACGCAAGTGCATAGACGCCGCGAGATGACGACGGCTGTCTTATCGTTGGCGAATTACTCTCACATCATTTGACGTTTTATCCAAGAGGGTTACATACTCGTTATCGAAGAACGCGAGCAACATACGTAGACGAGACAACAACACTTTTGCGGTGAATCGCGCGACCTTATCAACATTCGCGGTCGTGTAGGGATAGCGAAATCCGCAACGACATATTGTACTAAGCCGCAAGAACGTGTCATTGATGACTGACAGGACTCTTCACAGTGATCTTCGACGCCGCGGAATATGCTGGCTCTGAATGTAAGGGACAAGAGCGTGCCTACTTTCTCGTGAGTTCTGCTGCGAAAACTGCTTTTGGTTTCTAGGCGACCGTCGTTAATTGCTCCTTTAGGCGAGCTCGTGTTCTTCAAAGTTTCATATCGAGACGCAATTCAGCAGCGGCTTCGATCAAACCTGAAGGAAAGATGTCGTTTGAAGTTGAGAAACGTAAGAAATGTAAATTCAATTTAACGTCATTGATTGGTATAATAATTGAATGAGAAACAATGAATAGACTGTGATATTTCTATAAATATTCTATAAACGTATATCATCTCCTTTCTCTTATTTCTGTATTTAGAGAAATTTTTAAACATGCCACTGGCGGAGAAAAGAAGCTTCTATAAATCAGAAGTGATAACTGTGAATCAAATCCCTACGTGGCCAGAATATTGGGAGAAGAACAAGTCCAACATCGCCAAGACGCTTGAAAAGACTGAAAAAGTTGATGAGGTCATAGCTAAGAAAGTATCAATATGGCAAGGAGATATAACATCACTTGAAATAGATGCAATTGTCAATGCTGCAAACTCGAGTCTTTTGGGAGGAGGTGGAGGTATAAATAATATTATTATATATTAGAAAACTTAATACATAATATCTATATATATATATTGGAAAAAAAATTTATATTTTTTAGTCGACGGAGCTATCCATAGAGCGGCAGGACCGAATTTAAAAAAAGAATGTGCAACATTAGGAGGATGTAGGGTTGGCGAAGCTAAAATTACAGGGGGTTACATGTTACCGGCTAAATGTTAGTAATTTATTTTTTGCAAAAGCTTAATATAAAATATAATACTTTGTATTAATGAAAATAAATATTTGAATAATTGAAATTTTTCAGATGTTATTCATACAGTTGGACCACAAGGTGAAAAGCCAGAAAAATTACGAGAATGTTATGAAAACAGTCTAACTCTGATGAAAGAGAATAATTTGCGTACTATCGCATTTCCATGCATATCGACTGGAATTTATGGATACCCACAAAGACCAGCAGCCAAAATAGCTTTATCGACAGTTAAGAAATTCCTCCATGAAAATAAAAATGTAAGATTACATATATTTATTTATCGAGAACTACATTCTTCTAATATTGATGCTCGTTTGTAATATTTATAAGATTTTTGTGATTTTCAGGTGGATAGAATTATCTTCTGCTTATTTTTAAAAACTGATAAGGACATATATGAGGAACTATTGCAGAAATACTTTGCTCTCGATTGAATATCTGGCAGGTTTTAATTTTGCAAAGTCCTTATATTATTTGTATTTCATAAAATTGTACTCTGAAGCTAAATTATAGAATATTAATATAACATTGAATATTTTATACTAGATAATCTTATCATTACCTAATTTTTAAAATCTAACGAACTAATAATTTAGGTACAAGTAGAACTTGTGGAAAGTTTCACAAGGAATAAATTTAGATCATTTTATTGAAACTAAATTTAAATGACAAACTATACATCTATTGACACCTTACTCAAAAGTCGATTTTTAAAATAGGGATTATACAATAACTATCGCGATAAGTTACAAATTTGTAGTGCACGATTTTTCAAAATTAACATACCAAAAATTGATAACGTCAAAGTGAAAAAAAAAAATGTGCACGAACATCTAGATGAATGAACGATGCTGTTGCATGACAACGATACATAATCGATTATTTTTAAATAAACAAATAATGATCAATTAACTTAAATATAAATGCAAAATCTACATGTAATTTTATATTTTGATTTTTAATTGTTTTCGCTTTACTCTGCGACAGCAACGCATAGGTTATGTTCGTAAATCTCTTCGCCGGAGTAAAGTAGCATTTGATTCACCAATCAGGACAAAGAAATCCTTCTGGTTCGTATTCTCACTGTACTTTTACCGGCCGTAAAAGAGTAAATAAATATATAATAACTGAAATAGGGCCAACACAACCTTCGGTTAAGTTAACCAACGGTTAAAATCAGCAGAGTGGCAACAGAAAATAGAGGTGAATGAAAATCAAGCATTCTTATCATTTCAGTTGCCACCCTGCCGTCGGTTAATCTAACCGAAGGTGATGAAATTGGCCCTAACACAGATTAATAGCCAAAGACCTGAATGAAGGCGCAACCGGCATTTCCATGCAACACACTTTGCTTCTTATCGACTCACTTTGTCCTTGGTTTGAGTCTGGGCTAAATTCTGTTGATTTTATCGAAAACTTTTGTCCCCATTAATCTGGAAAACCATGTATAATATATATAATTAGATATTAATTTTTACTTTTTTGTGTAAAATAAACTTCAAAAAATATATAATATATTTGATTATGGAACAGATTTTGTACGATAAATATTTCAAATAGGATTTTTTTCTGCCTAATTATATTGCATAATTATATTCTTTGTTTATTATGAAATTATAAATATAATAATTAATTATTAAAAAAACAGTTTTCCAAACTTTTCTAAAACATAAAACTCATATTCCTTGTTGCTTTCCATTTACACGTGGATATTGAAGAAAGACAGAAATTATAATGTAAATAATTTTTAATGTTTTCGATTAAATGGAAAACATTACTATCGTGTTTACGACGCGACTTTACTCTGGGAAAATAATTACTGCTTTGGCCAACACTACGGTATGGCGCTGAAGCCAATAAAAAATACTGGTCTCGTCTTCATCCGGACTATCTGTTTACTAATCCGTGGTATCAACACTTAAATAGTAATAGACCATCGAAAACGTGTCAATTTTACTGTACTTCTCACATTCGGATGCATTCCGTTTGACGCTATTTTCGCTTCGAGGGATTTAATGAACTAATCGGGACGCGTAATCTTGCGTTTACGAAGCGAAAATAACGTCGAGCGAAGCGTACCTTTTATTACAATTATTATTATTTGTACTTTCTGCGCTCTATTTACACCTCTGACGCGAGATACCGAGAGCGGCGCATGCGCATGCGCGTCCATCGGCTCTATGGCGGCGCGTCGCCATCTTGAAAAATCGAAGTTGCCGTAATGTCTGTATGTGGCGGCGGTAGGTGGGGGACGGTCGGTCGGTCGTTAACGCGGTGTATCTCGGACGAGAAATCTGTCACAAATGGGCGAATATCCCTGAGTGCATGCTGAGACTCGGCACGAACGCGCCGTTTGTAGAATATCTTCCGCGTCCGTGACACGGCACGCAGTATTTGTAACGACCACGGTCGTTATCGTCGTCGTCGTCGTCGTCGCGGTCGTCGCTGCCGTCGCCACAGCCGTCTCGTCGACGCCTCGAGCACACCCAAGGCGCCCCGTACAGTCGCTCGAGCTTCTCGGCATCCACCGTGGCGAGGGTGCGCGTTGTACTCGCCGATTAGAGTAGAATAGAGTGAAATAAAGTGTGCGCGTCGTGAGAGAGAGAGAGAGAGAGAAACAGAGACAGATAGACAGGTAGAGGGAGAAGGAAGAGCACAGTGTCGATAGTAGAGCCGTGCGGCGGTCGCGATCGTGCGCCGGTCGGTATTGTTCACAGCTCGAGACTCGAGCGGGCGCAAGGCCGAGTGTGTTCGAGCATCGCGAGCGTGTTCGTCGTCCTTCGAAGAGGGATCTCGAGTCGATAGTCGCGCTATCGTCCTCGTCGTCGTGCGAAGAAAGTTGAAGCGAACCGTAATGGGCGAACGGAACGTGCGTGCGCTCGCGGCGTGAGCCCAGAGCATCGGTCTCTCCGCGTCCGATCTCGGACGCGCGAAACGCGAGAGGGACGTGAAAAAAACGTGCGCGGGGAGCTCTCATCGGGTGAACGTGAGTGAAGGATTGCATCGGATAATCGTCGCTTGATCTTGACGAGAAGCAAGACGAAGCGGACGTATCGGAGGTCCCGTAATCTTGAATGGCCGCTTTCTAGGTTACTGACGGACAGGCCAGGAGAGCGTGAGAGAAAGAGAGAGAACACGATACACGGACATAAGTGAAAGAAACGGAAGAAATAAGATCGCGAACGAGGAAAGGAAAGGGAATAGGAAACGAATCTGTGGTCGCGTGAGTGAGAGCTAAAAAGACAGTTCGGGCGAACGAGGTGAGAAAGAGGGAGGAAGAGAGAAGGACATCAAACGACCGCGAGCGCTCTCGCGCGGGCGCGCGCGCGCACCCGCGACTCCGACACGACTCCACGACGTCTAGATCGTCTTCGCCGCCGATGTGCGGCCGAGGAAGCAGCACGCCGCCAACAACGTGTCCCGGACGTATTTCCCGTGCTCGCCGGCGTGGTCCCATCGTCGTCGTCGTTGTCGTCGTCGCCCGCGACTCGTCACACGCGTCGACAGAAACCTGAGCCGTCGGCGCCGCGTTACCTAGTGCTCCGATCCTTCTCGCAACGATCAGTGTATCCGTTGATATCGCCGCGCATCGTTTATCACCGTCGTCGCTACTATTATCGCTCCCGACGCCTGCACCGCCGTCGCCTTCGTTCTCGTACGTTCTCGTAGCCGCCGACGTCGTCGCCGAGGCTCAACTCGCATGTATGCATCTCGACGCGTAAGTATTTATTAGAATATAAAAAATTTTATATATATATACATATATATACATATATATACATATATATATATATATACTCTTTATATTATATATATATATATATATATATATATATATATAGAGAGAGAGAGAGAGAGAGAGAGAGAGAGGAGGGGGGAGGAGCAGAGTTGTACGAACGAGAGAGAAAGAGAGAAGGGCACATATACTGACGTGGGTTGTACGGGTGCATACAAGAGAGTTGCGTGTGCGTAGGTGAGTGCACGGTGTGGTCCAAGTGTCGAAAAAAATTGGGTGGGGAGAACGGTTAGCCAGCCGAGGAGTCACTCCGCTGGTCCCTTTCTCTCTCTCTCTCTCTCTCTCTCTCTCGATTTGGCTCCGTAAAGTTGTTTCCTGCCCCCGCTCTCTATTTCTGTCCTCTTCTGTCTCTCGGTGCGCGCAACTCGTCTCCACGTATTTCAGCCGGTACTCTTACGGCTTTCTTAACCCTACATTTTCGTCTGTCACCAATTCAGTCAACAAGAGGAAGGAAGATCCTTCTTCTCTATCTCGCGAGTGGCGTTTTGAAGCTCGTTGTAATATACGTATATATATCGAGAGATTTTGTTAGTTTATATATATATAATAAATCGATTTTTGAATAATCTTTTTTTTTTTTTTAACTCCGATTAGAAGGGGAGTTATTTAATAATTACCGCAAATTTTCTTTCGTGTTGAGGTAGCGCACGTGAGGATTTTATTGTCAGAAGTCACGGCGACGGATAATAAAACATTAAAATAGCTGATTTTGTAATCACATAATTTTATGTCATCGGATATTCGCAATATATATTTTAGCTTTAAAACGTAGTTGCTCTATTATACGAATGTTGACATAAAATTCACGTGCATTTTTTATCGTCTGAAATATGAAAGGTTCTCAAAGCCTTCGCTCGTTCGAAAAATTGTCGTTTACGTCGCGTTGATTCATTCGATCTCTGGAATTATCGAACGTTTCATATCTCGATTATCGCGGTTACGCGTTGCCATATCATTCCGGCGTTTGATTCCGAGGCATTGGCGTTAAAAGTACTTGTCAAATGTTATCAAGAATTCAAAACGTGACAATTGGTGCATCTTAAAAAAGATAAAAAAATCGGATTGCATTTTATAAAAAAGAGAAGCAGCATTTTTGCGATTGACTTGTTAATGTGACGCATTTTGTACCTTAAATTAATTTTTTTAATGCAACTAAATTTTTTAAACAAGATGCTTCTTTGACACATTCCATCTGGGTCACACTATTTTTATAATAACTGAGATAGCAAGTTAAAAAAAATTTGCCATAAAAATTATCGAATTTTTTTTGAAATATTTTTTAGATATACTTTTATTTTTATTTATTTATTTTTTTAATATGTATTTTAATCTATTTTCTTACTCAACATTCTTATATATTAATATTCGTAATTCTAATATATTAATATGTATCGTAATATTAAATATGTGTATATGTGTATATATGTGTAGTTATGTTATGTAGTGTATTATAATTAAAACTAAAATTTTATATAATTATTGCGCCACTTTTTTTTATACAGGACTTATCAATGAGAAATGCAGGTTTCTAAATTTTGATATTATCATCTTTCTTTGTAGAGAATGAAAACTTTGTTTCGATTTTCAATTCTTAATTGCGAGAGAAAAATAATGGTAGCTTTTAAAACGCTTTTTACTGCAATTTACGTGTGTTCTGCAATTAATATAATATTGTAATATTAAAATTAAAAATTAAATTAGAGAAAACTTTGTGAGTGCATTGAACGATCACACGTTTTGAAATGCAACTAATAATATGTTATAAAACAGATCTTTTTGCTACATACCGGAGGTAACGAAGCGTCACGTGTGCATGGAAATGTGTCAACGATAAAGAATAAATTGCAGTCATCTCTCTCTGTCTCTCTTGTTAGCCATAATTATCTAGAAAGTGGTAGTTTAGACAGTTCGCTCATGTGCTATTGTTTACGCATTGATGCTCAATAATGATTATCGTATAATCGATGCGTAGTGACGTAGTTTCGCAGAGTTGTGTTAGAGAATAAAACACTTTACACTTCTAAAATAACTGAAGGTTAATCAAATCTATAAAATCGCAATTATATAATAGACAAAATTGTATTCTACAGTATCTCCTAATACGAATTTTGTTTCCCGAAACACTAAATAGAAATTTATAATTTTAATTTATTTGATTTTAATTTTAATCATAATTTTAATTTTTGAAAGAGACAGAGAGAGAAAACAAGAATTTTTTTATAAAAAAGTTTTTCTTCTAAGTCGTACGATATTTTTATCTAACAATAAGTCCGTTTTACCAAACTTTATGCCTCCTATTGTCATTCACAATATACGCGACTTTGCGATGCTTATTCTATCAGAAACACGTTATCGCAAAAAGTTTTTATTATGGCAACACGTCGTCCCATTGAGTGAGCCACGGAAACATTTTCATGACCGCCTATTTCTTCGTAATCGACGCGTAACAACATCGGCCACTCTTGCCGATCGAAACGGTGTTTTTTTTTTTTTTTTTTTTTTTTCTCTTCTCTCGAAAGGGTAAACATTACTGACTTCCTTCAAATCGGTTGATCGTGAAAAAAATTTACCCTCTAGTAACTATGTCTTATTGAATATCTGTTGATCATAAAAGAATTCTACGATGATCTATATTTATTATCCAAGTATCGACGATATTTAATTTTATAGCATATTAACGTATCTATATTATCTTCAATATTGTAAACTCACTGATGTGTGTGTTGATGAAAAAAAAAAAACTTGTTTACCCTCGCGGTTGTATTATTGATCAATGAAACATCAATTAAAAATTTAATTTATATATAAATTGCAATTGAATATAGAATATTTTTTTATCATATAATTTTAGAAGAAAGAGGGAAAAATGACGAAACGAAATTTCATTAGAAAAAAAGATAACAATTTTCTGAGATACATAAATCTGCGTCTCTCGTATTCTTCGTGTTAAAAGCTTCGCGCATAAAAGCGGCAAAGTATTTACACAAAGATTTGCGATGTATATACGCGACGAGAATTTGTATTATTAAGAAAAATATATTCTTTGCTTCAGTGCGCTCCGCGCACTTTACGTTCTACTTTAATTGCCTTTTATACTTTCACGAGCGCACGCGAACACCGCGTGTGATACGCGACACCGCTCGCGTTACGTCGTCATTGTTCTTCTAACGATACATCCTAATGACAAACCGACTCGCCGGAAGAACTCTTTAAAGCTTCGTCCCCTGCAGGTATCGCATCGCGCGACACAAAGCAATCGCGATGATTACATCGCTACGATTGTTTCGTATCGACGTAAGGGGTTTGTGTAGCACCCGCAACTTAAGTCATCTAACTTCGATTAAACAATACCGCGGCCTTGCCTCGCTCATAACTGCATCTAATAAGAAAGTAGAATTCAATCAATTATAATAATCACAAACTCTTACGTGCATATTACATAGCTAAATATTAAATTTCTTATCATGAACAATCGATTTTTTATTCTTGAATATTTTATTAAATAAAATAGTATATTTTCACGAGCAATCGATTTTTTCTTTTTAAATATTTTATTAAATAAAATAGTATATTTTCCAAAATAATTACGTAATACTAAAAAAATATGCATCGGATATAAAATATAAATTTAGGTACTAATTTTAGCGCAATATTTTATTATAAATTGTTAATATACTATTGTATATTAACGATAATTAAAAAATATATATATAAAAAAAATATATATATAATATAACTTTTCAAATGTTTAATTAAATACACTTTAATATATTGATATGTCTTTTCTCGATGTTTGAACTTTAGTATTTCTTCACACTTAGTAGACTTATTCTATACATAAAATGTCAATTGATTTATCATCGTTTACTTTGACTAGATGCAGAAAGCTCGCTTTTTCGGTTCGACGACATTATTAGGGACGCGGATAGAGAATAATCTTCTTAGTGCGTGATGATTCGTCGTCCGGTGACGATTTATTCTTGGATTACGCTGTGGGAACCGGGCTTCTAGCTTTATGTAATATCTTTCCTCGTTGTGTGCTATCGCAGTTCTGTCCATCGACAGAAAGCCGGCAATTGCTCGAGAAATGCACACGTCGTTGGCACAGCGGAACCGGCAACGTGTAGCCCGATAACGGCGCTTGTTGACGGCGGCGTTTTGACACGTAAATCGTCGCGGACGCATTTAACAGCCGGCGTGATAAAATAACAACTATAGTATATCTATAGTTGATACGATGTCGATAATACTAGTCATAGCTTGTACGAAAATATAAATGTTTGATAATGTCAGTATTTTTTTCGGATAATATATAATGGAAAAAAAAAATAATAATAAGTCTAATATATTGGAAAAATTAAAATAATTAATTGACATTTATTAGGAAAAGGATAGATCAGATATTTATTAGAAAAATATATATCAGAATTTAATAAAATAAGGAAAATTTTGTATGGAAGCAATATTGTATTAAATCTTATACGAGATACTTGGATAGAAAAAATGGCGAGACATTTCACATTTTCGAATCGTGCGCCAGTTTCTGTGAGACTCGTGGCCGCTCCTGGCCGTATGCCCTAACTGCGCGTGTACCGATGACCTAGATCGTAGGGATGGCAGTCTAGGACCTAATTTCGCGTGACTTGGAATATCCTAGATTTCTGCTCGCACCTGTGAGCGCGCTGTTATCGCGGACTTTTTATATTCTGCGTGATTTTCGTTCTACAGGTGGCTCTGATCCATCGTATTTTTGTATTTTAAATGATTCAAGACGGTACATATATCGATCTGTCAGAACGCTTACGTATAAAATTATATGAATATCAAGAAGAAAAATAACTCTTTCTCTCTCTTTAACGATGAATATATTTTAATACTTTTGAGCAACCGATCGTTCCGTGAATTATAAATTTTTACCATTTTCAATTTTACTTAGTTACAGTTATTCAAGTCTCCCAGACAATGAAAAGAAGATTTTAACGTTGATATTATGGCATTTGGCTTAGTCATAACACGCGTGCACGATTACACATTCTATCATTAACTGATTGCAATTTTTCCATTTTTCATCACACATAATAATACGTAATTACATATCTTACAATATTTTACAGTTATTGAATTTGCCAAAGGTATGAGCTATACATTTTATGCACAATAATTACAAAATAACAAGTAGCTTCTGTCCGCTCAAATATTTCTGTCTTATCATTTTTTCGAAGTTTACGATATCGCGAGTCCACTTTATAATTAGCGATTAATGTCTCGCAGCTGGCTGCGGGAAACGAAATTATATTCGAAACACCTGTTCGCGCACACAACGAAACAAACCGTCACCGCGAACATTTCCTTAACGCTGCGACAATTCGTCCCGCGATGTGTCCAGCAGCTGTTATCACCGACGTTGCCGACGGTCATCTATCAAATGGCCGTTTACGTCATCATCGTACACGAACGTTAGCCTCCGCGTGAGCACGCATTTCCGTGATTCTCGCCGCGTAATCCTTCCCTCCGGTCGAGATTTCGTTACGCTTAATCTTGGAGATACGTTAACATAATGGCGTCTTCTTAATTAAGCGCAAATTCACAAACATTCCTTAATGCAAATATTTTTAATAGAAGAAGGAATATTAGGAGAATTGCTTTATCAAAAGGAGGATAATAAAATTGAATCATTCTTTCTTAAAAAAATAAAACTTTGAATTTGTCAAAAATTCCGTGCTACTCATTACGTCCATATAAAATCGGTTTAGAAAAATAAGCTTAAGTATATTCCATTTTATGCATTTTATATTGCACATTAAATCATTCGTCATGTATTGTCATATGTATATGATGCGAATTAGCTACATAAAGTAATAAGGCGATGAAATTATACATTTTTTTTTTTTTTTTTTTTTTTTTTAAATTGACGAGAATAACGAACCGAACCGACTCCGTATTTCTACAATCAAATTTCTAGCCTTATCCATTAGTTGTTCGTGTTGCACACCTATAAAGTAGCACTACCGTTTAAATCGGCGATAATTTGAATCTAGTCGGAGAGATAATATCGCACGAAAGAGGCAAGACCCGGAATAATTAGCGTCAAATATAAATTACACGAGCATGAAACATGTGTCTTTAAAATATTTTCCATCTTCACGCTCGTGTTCAACTGTGTGTCGTCCGCCGGTGAGCAGCCTTTCCGCCGATCGAGCGGTCGATGGTCAAAGGCGGAAGTGTGTCGGTCCTCTCACTTTATGGCCGATGCTACGGTGCTTCACAAAAGGGATATGTAGGTATATATACGATCGTGTGCTGATCGTCGTGATTGCATCAAACGCGGTCGATTGTATTTATCCGACATGAAATTTCAGATCCGAATGTTGCGTTAACGATTCTCGGAAGCGACGATATAATATTCTGCGCTTTTACGTAATGTGTCAAGTCGTTGTATTTAATTGCGTTTAATTGCGAAGCAACGCTCGCGTCCGCTTGTAAAGAGATGCTTACCCCGTTCTCGCAAACTTTACAGAGTCGGCGGAAGGAGGGGGAGGGGGGAGGGGTCGGAGGGGATTATTTCGCTTACATTTCCGCACTTACATTCGCGATTCGTCGTTATTTTCGCCGTTTCTCGATGTTTACATACATTTGATAGAAACAGCATCGCGCTTCTCATAAATATATGTATATTAATTCTTCTTTAAGCTCGCTCTAAATCAGACCTGTGAATAAACCAGATCTGTTTACGACTTGACGAAATTTCTCCTATCTCTGACAATTTAATATTTTTTAATGATTATTTTTTTACATCATACAATTTAAATCATTTTTTTTTCTTAATATATAATTGGGATAATTATTTCTTGATAAAACATGGATTCTCTTAACTTAGGAAAGTAAATACTATTTTTTCATACTTTCTTTTCTAATTTCTTGTTCCCGGTTACGTGCCGCTGCACAAGATGTGCACGAAATATACCACGGAGAGACCATCTCACTTTCTCAAACAACCCCCTCCCTCTCTTTCTGCCCCCGCATTAGTTTATTATTCGTCAGTTTCTACAAGCGCGCGTGCGATTATTGTTCGAGAATATGTGTGTGTGTGTGTTTGTTTGTTTGTGTGTAGAGAGTTTTGCTTGCCGAAGAGTTTGTGGGTTCAAATTTAGCCAGAAACACATCGGATCTATTCGATCGCCATTCTTTCGGAAAGCAATAGCAAACTGAGGGTATCTTGCCAGGGGAAACATTCCCCTCTAATTTGACCATTCGGCGTTAAAAATTGCAACTCCCATATGTTTGTGGAAAAACTAATAAAAAACAACTATATTAGCATAGATATATGCAGCATTTAACAAAATGACGATTTAATCAAATTATTTGTTCTGCCTTGAGATACATGCACACTTCAATTCAATTTTTGCTTGTAAGATAGAGGAAAGGAGAATTGCGTAAATATTGATTTTATTGAGTACTCTGTGCCAAACATTGCCATGTATATCCATCACGAAACAATCGATAGTAAATTCTTATACAAAAACAATGTGAGTAAAAAATTGAAAATAATTTTCAATTATTATTTAATTATTAATTATTTTTTTAATTTTTATTCTTAAAATATTGATTCTATGTATTAAATATGATTTTTGCGCGATAATTTTAAAGAAGATAATTTTAAACGTACACCATGTGTGTTTGTTGGATAAATTTTTTATTAAAATTAGTAAATTCACGATTTATTCTGCTATTTAATCTGACTTCAAAGACTTATCGACTTATATGAACTTGACATTATATTTTTAATAGATTAAGTTTTTAACATGAAATAATATTTCATTTATTGTTGTCCTACAAACAACCACAAATAAAATACAATTATTTTCTTGTATTATCGAAAATTTGGTTTATTATAAGTAGATTACTAAATTACACGTAAATACAGTATTGATTGTTCTTGTGCGGTCACGTACAAAGCGATAATATTTACGGTATTATAGTATTAATCTCCGATGCCGAGACGACTTTCGCCAATCTTGTTTCACCCATCCAATCACGAGAAACATGGATTCTGCACACTCACGCCGACAAATACCTGGACAAAGTGATCCACTTAACATTACGCGCGATCTCGATCTTCGAATTTAATGTCGGACACGAGTAAAAATTTAAAAAATTTTTTATACCGGCAAAATGCAATAGCAGTGTCTTTAATTTGGTATATTATAGATTTATTCTTAAAAATTTTTATTATTTTTTGATGCAGGAATCAGCACAATCACTAAAAATTGTATTGGAACGTAAAA
>JBCAUJ010000024.1:2475881-2488062 GCA_038406275.1 Cataglyphis albicans
TTTCTTTACAAATATTTCTATTTTAATTTGCCATACATTTTTGAATTTTAATTTATAAATTGTATAAATTACTTAATTAATTTTGAAACACGGCTATTTTTATATGAGAATATTTTCAAGTAGTATTATGTTGCACAAAAGATCTTTGCGTAATACTTACGTAATGCCTGAAAATCACTGTCATGAATAAGCGAGGATATATATTTATGTATTTTTTCCTTCGTTTTTTTTTTTTTTATAGCTGACATTTTTTTCTTTCAGTCGTTTTCGCAGATTTCTTATTTCGCTCGATTAGATAGAAACTTTAAGTAAATCTGAGATCAGAGAGAGAGAGAGAGAGAGAGAGAATACTGTAGGATTATTGATTCCGTTCACATCTTATGATGTAACGCGATAATTAAACGTACTTTTTCAAATAAATTTTTTCTACGTTTAGTACATTACGTGGATATTTTATTTGTTCAATAAACGAATGACAGAAACCTATTTATTTTTACGTAATTAAAAAAAAAACTTTTCGTTCAATAAAACATTTCTGGCAAAATAAACTTTAAAGAGAAAAAGAGTTTATTGTTTAATTAAAGCTATAATATAACGGGCACTCTAATTATATATATATCGATGACGTCAATAAATAAAGAACGGAGAATCTATATTTTTCTCTAAGGCGTTAATTTTAAATCTTTTTTTGCCATGATTGCAGATAATTTTACAAGAGCTACAGTTCGTATCGCGTGATGCATTTTCGATAAATGTCAAATTTTTTTTTTCATCGGTATATACGATTTAGCTATCATATATTGAGATAAATTAGGTATGAAATATTCAGTATTGTGTCTAACGCTGTGGTACAAAGCCAAATTTGTTTTTCCGACTCGTGCAACTCGGGATATGGACATCGGTGGCGTGTTTTGCGCGTAAACACGGTCGCGCTTGTCGCGATATATAAATAGAATCGTAATATACGAACGAGATGTATGTGTGTGTGTGTGTGTGTGTGTGTATGTATCTTGCCCGCCGTGGGTCAGCAGACACAGCAGAGAGAGCCCAAGTTGGTTCGACGTTACATTCCGTCCGTATCCGTTGCTACAAGGTATGATTCACGCTCGCCTACCTGTGTAAAGTTCGGCCTGTGTTCCGAAGCGAAGGATTCGTATCCTTTTTATCCCTTTTCCAGACACTCGCATGTGAAACGAACGTGAAAACTTTAAATCGAAAGGACAATCTAATATTATTTGTCAATCGGCTTGTTCACCGAACGAGTTATTAATTCGATACCTCTCGTAAAGTTTTACGATCGATTTAATATTGATATAATAATATTGATCTTTCCAAAAATATAATATTTGAAAAAAAATAAAATAAGAAATCTTAGAGTTAATTAGTATAAACGTAAATATATTCTAAGAAAATATATACACGTATTTTAGGAAATATATTATTCACAATATAAACAATCTATCTATGTCAATTGGAAAGGATATAATCGTGCTCGCGCGATCGGAATGTCAAATAAATATGACACGTGACATGTTGCGATCCGGCTAATAATAATCGCGGCACGCTCTGTGCGTGACGATCGCGAAAACTCGTTAGCGCGGAAATATTTTCACTTGCGGTCGGTATTTTCATTTGATTGTACTTACATTGTGCTCCCGCCGTACATAAACACCGATCTTGCGCGCGCATTAACGTCATTTCACGGTTTGGTCGGTCGTATATCGCATATGTATGCGCGCAACGGTCGTCGGATGACGACTGGTATGTGAAGTGTGCGTGCATGCGAGCCGCTGGCACCGCATATACGCGGATATCATCGGCCGTGCGGTTAATCGAAGCCCATGATTTGCCGTGCATGCCAATTAATAAGGTGTGCACTTCGTCAATCAGTGGCGACTGCGTCGCTGCATCGGATGCCGTATCGATCTCGCACTAAAGTAGGTGAAAAAGAGATAATCTTACGCCGAACGCCCGGTCGCGGAAATTGATTCTTTGATCTTGGGAAATATATCGATGATTGTTTTTTTAAGGAATTATTATTACTTAATTCGTAATAAGATATTACTATCGCATAAAATTATTATATTAAATATAATAATAATTATTATAAAGATAATCTTTTTGTAAATGTACAACAGATAACATTTGAATAATCGATTTTGTGCGTTTGTAACAACAGTGCATTTGAAACTGCAGTTCATATAATATTTAATAATAATTTAATTCAAATAATAACAACAATAACTTAAAATAATAATTTGAAAATTTGAAAAGATGAAAAAAATTGAGGTAGAAATAAATATGTATATATTCAAAGATATGTATATCAAAAAAATAATTCAATATAATATCTAAATATTTTAGATATTTTAAATATTCAAAATTAATGATGGGCAGAAAAATAATTATTTATATATAACATTTAAACAAAGTATGTACAGGCATTTTTTATTTAAAATAATAAAAAACAACTTGTTTACCTTTAGCGAAGAATAGGAGAAAAAGTGAATTTGCAGCTTGATTTATTCTTTTTTCCATAGGCATTACAGAATTTCTTACGTTAAGTCTCTTGAATCATTAGTGACTCACAGAGATGACTTCACCTTTCGATCGCATCACGCTGTTCGTTGCGAGAGTAACGTTCTCGCTTTTAATCAGTCCCCAAAAGGGCCCAGGAGGGCTTGTCGAGATGGAGTAAACCGGTCTATTTAATCCCACGGGGCTCAACGTTGCCGTTCTTCCTTTGTTCCAGGCGTGAGGGGAGAAGAGGGTGCGTCGACACAGCGTTGGAGGTGGAGGACGAGGGTCTGAGGCTGGAGTGAAACTGGCTGGCCTACAATGTCCGCTAGCATGCGGAGCACCCTGCAAACCGTTCCCGAGTCCGTGCCGGCCGACCACGTCACAAACTCCAAAGTAAGTCCGCCCGAAATCCGATTTACAACTACCTATCTCCTTCCGCGAACAACCGCGGCAAGGACCGTCGTCCTTTGTGCATACCTCGCCTCGAACGATCGCGCGATCCTTCCGCCTCGGAGACAATGAAAGACAAAGCGTAACGGATATACTTTGCGAGATGCTAATCTAATTTGGAAATGAAGAATCTAATCTCTCTTACAGATTAGAAAGTATTAAATTATTAATTACGAAGTATATATATGTATAGTCTCTCACATTTTTATTACTTTTAATTAAGGGTTTTCTATTATCTATCTCGTGAATATAAAAAGACTAAGACATTATTCTGGTTATAATAAAAAGTCTTAATTTTAATAGCACTAATTATTTCGAGGCATTAAATGAAACAAAATCTTGTTTTATAAGGAAATTTATAATAATTTAATATTTTTCAATGTGATTATTTTTTAATGTCTATACAAACTATGAACTGTATAAGGCTCTAATATACCGTTCACTTAAAAAGCATTAAATATAAAAAAAAAAAAATTAAAGATTTTATCTTTCCTTTGCTTCTAATTAATTGACGGTAACCGGCCTCGTTAGAAACTTCCTCGAGAAATACAGTTGAAAGCGCAGCGGAGTTGAACGGGCTGGTAAATTAAAAATAATTCGGAAAAAACGCCACATCTCCTTATTTTAAAATACTGCGTGTTATATACGCCGCGGACATTCCCCGACCTTTGAACCTTTTCTTACCGAACGGACGGGGGTTGAAAATGTCACGAGTGCATCCGGATACTTTACGTACGTTCACGGCTGTCCCTGGCTGATCGAAGACTATACGCGCGGGATGACATAACGTCATTCGTTGAATTTGCTCGGTAAATTTGATTTGTTTCACGATACAGGAAATGGACTTTCTTCACGTGACATTTTTCTAATTGTTTATTATGTAATATAACACATTGAATTATTGAAGAAAATGTACTAACGGTAGCATAAAGTCCATTGACCATGGAAAAATAACGGAAAATGTTGATGATGAAAAGTTTATGTGAAGTTCTTTTCTTATAGTTTATAATCACGATCATTGCTGATTCAAGTAGCTACTCTTTGATTTAACTTCGATGATACTAATTTGCAATCCCAACAATGTGTAATGCAAATCGCATGCGAAGGTCGTTTATTTCGGGACTTTTATTTACAAAAAAATTTATTTATTCACAAAAATTTAAATTTTTTTATCAAATAAAAGAAAAATATGCGGTGTTAAAATTCTTGTATTTTTATATACTTATTTATTTTTATATACTTCTCCAGTTCGTAATAACGTTTAACAATTAATATCAAAGGTACGAAATTAATTTAATCGACAAGTTCACAATCAAAGCATAAATATATGTTTGAGAAAAGCATATATTATTTGCTTGGGGTCTCTAAGACAGACGGAATTACTGTCTTGTTATGTCTCATTGTCTCCAGGCCTGGAATGTTTCGCTGTCGTTCGTAGGTTGATCGACATGTGCCTCGTCACGCGTAATATGTCATAAAGCTATGGGACGCTCGCAAATGGAAGAAAGTGTCGAATCGAGATAGCCGAGGAATTGCAATTCTTAAGATCGAGAATATAGTTTGGAAGGTAATTAACTTAACTCCCGCGAATCATTCCTAGTCGATTGTTATTCAGCCGGCAGTTAATCCGGCATGGTTCATCGAACCGTATTATTCTTGCGACTCTCAGCTACCTCGAGTACGCTCTTCCTGTGTTATGCGCGTCCTTACATCGTTCAGAGAGCGAAATGTTGTTCTGTGATATCACACGTATTGCAAAGCTTCGTGACGTCTCTGGTACAGGGTGATCGCTTTGTATCAACGTCAATGCTTTTTTAAACTAATTGTAAGACGTCGACACGTGCGGCACGTTTAAAGATCATTATAATTCGCGATAAAATTTAAGATTGAATTTTATTTATAATTTCATGTATTATATATATATTAAAAAAAAAAAAAAAAAACTGAAGAAATAATACATCTATATATAAAATGCATATCAGGACGCAACTGGACACAAATTATTATTACCGTTTTGAATTTTGTTGCGAATCATAAATCGTCTAAATCAAACTTAATAATTCAACAAATTTAAGCATCTTAGGAATTAAATTTTGTTATAATTATCTAGACAATCATTTAATACAACGAATTGAAAATTTGCAAGAGATTTCCTTATCTGGAAATTTTTTACTATATGGTAGTACAATGGTATCTAATAGGTTTTGTGACTACTTTATATGTGTTTTTCTACTTTTTTATCACGAACATTAAAGTTTTATATTCCATAAGAGTAACTCTTGTTTAAACATCGGAATATGATTCGGCCGGAAGGCATGTATTTGTAAATAGGCCGACGAGTCTGGTAGATCTCTTCTTTTTTTTTTTTTATTACACATCTAGACCAGATTTCGTCTTGAATGGAACAGCCGATGACGGTCGAACGGGTTTTCACGACCGCGGCGGCTTTCGAATTTTCTCTTGGCGGTCTCGCCGATGCTTTATCGTCGCTACTGACAGGAAGCTTTCACGTTTTCACGCTCGCAAGAGCGTCGATGAATTATCGAACGGCCAAACGAATTAATCCCTCATCCGCGAGATAATTAACGGCGCGGTTATAACTTTCGATTGGTGCTGGACCACCGCAACTGGTTAACAAACGGCCTGCAATCAAATTATCTACAATACGTTGACTGCAATAGGAAATTTAATTTTTGTCAAATATAAGATGGGATTTGATTTATTTTTTAAACACAGTTATTATTTTTTATGAATTATAATTACTATGAAATTATTATGGTGTAACAAAATAGTTAAGATACACCTCTTATATATTAAACGATATTAAAAGCATATTAAAATCGAAATTCATAGATGTTCTTTATTAAAATTAGAGAATAATTTCTTAATACCATCATAATTATTTTCCAATTTTAATAAAGAAAATCTATGAATTTCGATTTTAATGCATTTAATATCGTTTAATATACGAGAGATGTATCCTAACTATTTTATATGAATGCTGCTAAGAGATACTTTTCTCCCGCACGCAAATAATTTAACCTCTGTCGGCTTAATGTGGCCTCATCTTACGGTATATTAAACGCTGATTTATACTGTTAGCTACGAATACTGACTCATGGTGTCCCAACGGCGGTTCATCGTAACGTACTCGCTCGACCATTGCAGCTATCGCTGCTGGCTCGGCGACAATCGTACGGTATATCGGCAATGATTTAAGGTCAACGGATCGCTGGACCTTGAACAGGGCTCGGCTACCAAAAGTATACGGTTTCGGCGGTCGATGACATTGGATCGATTTTTCGACCATGTCCGAAATAAATGCCCCCGAATTGAAAGCTATTACGTACATATCTGTCACACGGCGCGCTTTGTCACAAAAATCCACCGGACTTACGTCACGAAAATCCAATCATACATCGCGCGTCGTATAAAGATAGAGAGTGCGCCATGTTCGCAGCCTCAGGCACATGCATATGCGCTTGTAGATTTACATAGCACCTACATACATCTCTTTTGTTGTACAAATAGATCATTTATCAATATACACGTTTACTTGTTAATACATATACACATAAGGGAATCTCAGAATCCTTGTTTTTAATAATATATTTATATTTAATATATTTATATATTTATATTTATATTTAATTTATATTTATATTTATATTTATATTTATATTTATATTTAATTAATATTAATATATTTATATAATAATATATTTATATTTATATTTAATAATATATTAATATTAATAATATTAATAATATAGATTTTTTTATCTTGATGAATTTTCCACTTTTGATAAATGCTTATTTATTTTTATCTCGTTTAAATTTTTCTTAACTTGCAATTATTTTTACCGAAAAAGTCCGTTCATTTTTGTCATAATTATTTCGCGATCAAATTTTTTTGAACATCGTCATGCAGACTCTGTCTATCTCGAATGTTTCTACGCCCAGATTATGTAGCATGCTAATCTCCGGTCGCTGGATATAAAGTTTCGATCGTCTATTTTGCACGTAAGACGAGAAGTGGTACCGAGCTTGTTCGATGAAAAAAAGTAAGTGTTAAAAATAACTGTGTGTAAAAATATGAAAGATAATCATCCACATAGATTTTGCCTTGCGTGATGCTTCTTCCTATTCCAACTATACTTTCCTATACTTATTCCGTTCGATAATTAGAGGTCTATCGTAGACATATCTAAAAATAATCGATATCTTTATTCGATAGTTACATTTTTTTCTACTTAGATGTATGTTCGACTCTGAAAAAAAATTCTTTATTATTCTTTGACAACCAAAATTGCAAGAAAAGATCTCTAATATAATTATAAAATGTAAATATTAAATTTTCTAACTATGTTGAGAGATCGAATAAATCGCAGATGCTGTTATCGTGCATATCGTAGATTTTATTCAATCAAATGGCAAAATTTTACGGTCCGTTATACGCGCGTTACGCCTCGTTAATAATACAAATCGCAAAACCGAAGAGCTGCCTCAACATCCGGATTATAAGATGTTAAAGCCTCTTCTCTGACCTTGAACAGTGTAACGGTACCAAAGTCATGCAGAACGACGTCGATAAGCTTAATTAACCCGGTTAACACTCATGCGGAAGATGCAAGAACAGCGACGAAGCAAGGTCGTTTTTTTATCTCGTATCAGCTACTTCTACTAAACATTCTGCCAAATCAGCTGCTCGACCGAATTAACATTTATATCAAGCGTAACGATTTATATTTAAATTGTCCCATTGATTTCCAGATATTATAAAGATGATTTACAGGCATATATAAATTTAAGAACGATTCTCTTACTTTGTTAGTCTCTGTTAAATGTGATTATTGAGAAAATAATTAGTGGACAAATCAAATTTTCAGAAGTCATTTATCATAAATTAGTCACGATAATTTGTCAGAAATATTAGTTTGAATACGGCACAGACGCGACACACTAGACCTAAGTTTTTTGTATTCTTGAATTTGGCAAGAAGAGCTTGAACATCGTAAAGCGAACGTTATTTAAGCGTTAGAATAATTTGTGAAATCGACGAAAATTACTTTCTTCAAGCACGTGTCTTTTCGGTAGACTCAATGACGGCAATTTATGTGTCATCGGACAAATTTATTTTATTTATAAACGCGACTCACGCTGACTAATAAACTAGAAATAATCCACTTTTTCTGTCCGGATACGCTTTCTCTACACATTTGTCCGATAATCACTGATGAAGATTATGAATCACGATGTGCCTCGTAATCACATTTATCGAATGTAATTTCCCGATTGCATTTTGCCGCTAATAATGTCCTCGTGGGAAAATCAAAACGAATGCATACGCTGCAATCATTTTTTTTGCGAGAACGGGAAAATAATAATTTCCACGATGGTAAAGCAATATTTATGTGTGAAAAAGATTTTTATATTTTTTAAATTTTTTTCTCGGAAAGACACTTTGACAGATAAAAAAAAATATAACATAACAGAGTTTGTATGACAAATTTTTAGCGAAAAGTCTGTAGGTAAATATGACTCTCCAGGCCTTTTCTATAGTTTTTCCATAAATACTTTTTATAACAAGTTTATATTGAAATATTACATTTTTTAAACACAATCATTTTATATATGCAAGATTGCGGCAACTTTATACTGCTTCTGCTCGTACCCTACGTAAGTCCTCATGGATTGAAACTTATTGTATTATTTTTAACCGCTATATTATGGATTTTTTTTCTTTTGTGTCACGGACTTTGGAATTAATATGGATAAATTTACAGTCCTTGTACAGCTAGAAATATAGCTCGTCGTTGATTGAAATTATTGATGGTTGGATATTTCATTTAAGAAAAGATCGAATCATAGATTCTGTTGTGAAAAATTCAGATAAAATAAAATTTATGTAAAAAATATTATAAATCAATAAAAATAAAAAAAATATTGATATACGCACACACACACTATATGATAGATCAGTAATAATATCGACTTTATTTTTTAATAAGGAGCGCGCTGTGTTGATTAGAAATATTATTCTTTTAGGATCGTTTAATCATCAATGTTGATTGCTAATTAGATCGTTTACATATCGCGAAAACATTACGTCATAGATTGTTCTTTCGTGTACGGGAAACGAGAGACGCTTCTTTGACGCGAGGGCGGTCGTTTTTCTCGATCGCATCTCGGATGCGACATTACCGGTCTTGTCACGAGACGCGTGTTCAATCGCGATCAATTAGACGTCAAGACGGAATTGCATGGGCGCGCTGAGTTGTTTGCGGACTGTCGTGTGCGTACAATCGAGCTTAACCCAGCACTCGTTCTCTCTTTCTCTCTTTTCTGTCTTCCTCGCGAGCCACGCGACACAGCATAGATTGTTTCTATCACACAATACACTCACGCATATACACGTCATAATTGTTCATTGAGCTCAATTCCAATCCGAGATATCGGAGCTAAGTGACATTTGAAAGAAGCAACATCATTCGGCAATCCATTATAAAAATTGTGAATTATTTTATAAACTTGAATTATCGTGAAAGTTTCATATTATAAATGAGTCAATTTGTACATCAAGCGGAGTAATGAATACATCATCTGCAAAATTCAGAATTTAATACGTGTAATTCATTTTATTTTCATTATTTTCGATAACTCGTTTTCACATTACGATACTCATTTACGAGTGTTTCTCTTTTGGAAAAATAGAATAGATTGCTTTTTAAATTAATTATTCGATCGGCTCTCGGTTTCTCACTTTACTCAATACTTGAAAGTTCAGAGTTAATAATAGGTGTTAATAACTCAAGCGTTATATTTCCCGTTTGTGTAGCGATTGTTAATAAAAGGCGATTTTTCCAATGAGAAAAAGAAAGTTGTATCGTCATTTGTACGGTCGCTTACAGACTTAATTCAGCAATGAACCAAAGAACAGGCCCGTTCCCTCGCCCGTTCACCTTGCCTCGATCTCGCCTTCTCGGACGCGCGCTCTCGAAGCACGGCATAATGCAGTCTTTCGCGAATGGTATCCAGTTTTCGCGCCGGGTACTTGGATCATGATTGACCCAAATGTAGTAACGGCCTTGCCGGCCGCATACCCGCCGAGAGAAATGCGGATAAATATAAGATCGAGCGCAAAATATATGACGCAAGATCGCCATCGCAGCAGCCGATGTTAACTTAATGTGTTAACGACTTTTTTTTTGCGTGATCTCGATAAAGTGTAATTTAACAAAGTAAAGATTGTGCAACGAAAATTAATACAAAATTGAATTAATAATAAAAATTAAGAATATAATAAAATTAAATTAATGATATAATGAAAAATTTGGAATACTTTGCGTCTTTTTTTTTTTGAATATTTTATTGTTGGTCAGTAATTTAAATATATTTCGCGTTTTTATTAGCTCTATACTACTCAATGAATATTTTTTATAGACTGATTATTATCCCAACAGCTTTTATATACATGTGAATAAAGGTCAATTTACTAACAATATGATATATGCATGCATCGCGAAGCTTATAACTTCGTTAACCAGGACGCTCTTTGTGGATGGACGAAGAGCTATTAGAGCGAAAAGTTTCATTCCAATAGTACAACCGTGAAAATTGAAATCCTTTTTAAATCTTTATCCGACATAACAGATTTCAAATGTTCAACAGACAAGCGCAACAAATAAAAACTATTATTATATTCTCTCTCTCTCTCTCTCTCTCGCACATTATTTTCCGTAATAGACATTTTGCCAAACTTTCCGATAGAAACTTTGTTACCATCCACGCGATCCGTAAATGTAGCTTTACATCGAAACTAAATTTCGCAAGAATCATGCGAGTTTGCGTACAGCGGCGTCCTAACTTTCGATCCCCTTTAAGTCACGCAGTTTCACTTCGCACACAATCTAACGCTAAATGTTTTATTTATCTTTATTCCAAAATCCGTACACGGATAAATTGCAACTGCAGGTATTTTTCTTTTTTTTCTTCTTTTTTTTTACACACCATGTTTAACATTACACTTGTATTTATATACTGTGTGTTCTTCAATATTCTACGATAAAATAATTTCCGATTCACTCTAACAATTTGAAAGTTTCAATTCATTGAACTTGAAGTAACCGTGATTGCGCACAAAAAAAAATCACTACTATATAGTATTTACGTTATTATCGCAATTAAATGTATGGATTTCGCGCGAGGAAGTTCCGAGATCAGAATCAGACTTGCGCATCAAACGCATCTAAATCCGAGCACGTATTGCCTAGATTATGCGCTATAGATGTAGAGCATCATCATCTTCTCGAATGTCACTTATAATCGTTCGGATTTAGTCCACACGGCATTTCGCCAATGCAACTATCCCGCGGCATTAGCTGGCACATTTAACGACGCTCGCCCCGACATCGAACTGTCATCGTGACGTCGGCGTCGGCGTCGGTGGTTTCTCCGAGACAGTAATAATCGGATCGATACTCCGGTTTATCTGAACTAATAACGCGAAATCGCCATCGATGCGACACCGGCAGTGCTCTCTTTGGCGAGATCCGGTCACGTAGAAAACGCTTTCCTCATCAAAACAGAACGAGGTTTAAGTGAAGTCGATGCATTTTTTTCAACGTAAAAAATGCATCTGAAAATGATCGTTTTACTCGCGTGCCATTGATTTTCGGAAAGTTCGACGAAAGTACGGGCAAAATGGGCTTTTAAAAAAATGTGCGACCTGTAATGTTATTTAGAAAATTCGTTCGTATTTCATATTCTTTTTTAACGTTAGACAAATATGCCTAGTGCTTGATTTTCGCATGTGTTAATAATAATTAATTTCCTTCTAAGTCACTTTTTTTCTTTCTCTGTTTTTGGTATATATGGGTCAATATCTGGTCATATATGTAACAATGTATCTTGTCATCGTTTTAGCTGTCTCAAAATGCTTTAAAAAAATCTATAAAAATTTAAATAAATATTTTTGTTTACATCTCTGTATAATAATCTGTAAAATAATCATGTACAACAAAAATTAAAAAATAAATTTTAAACATTTTTTTATTAGGTCCTCTGGAATATTTTATTATTAAAATATCGATAGAGTCATACGTGATCTTTAAGGATTGAAGCAGAAACGGTTATTATTTCAAATAAAAAGGAAATATTTAGCGATAGATATATAAATTGAGAGGGTGTATTTTTAATGTCAAATTCCAAC